>JAEMWC010001461.1:0-7500 GCA_016490735.1 Pachyseris speciosa
TTATGCTAACTACGTCACAATGAAATATGGCGAAAGGTTTGATGATTGCATCCTTTCAGGAGAGGGGGAAGGGGGGGGGAGGGTACTCCCACGTATGGGCTTTATGGCATGTGTATGGGTTTTTTAGTTTCTCAATCCTTAAATAGGGTATCATATTTGCCATGTTGGTAGTGTTCCCGGTTTGATCCTTAGATAGGGTTCCTAAATTGTATCAGCTAAAGCAGCAGTGCGTAAATTCCAGCTAACGAAATTTTCTGTTTTTTCCGTGACGGTTAGCCGTCGTTTCGATCGTCCCCATTACCCCAGGAACACGACAGTTTCCCGCTTTTGTTTCACGCCGGTTCCTTTCCGGTTATGCGGGGGGGGGGCGGGGGAGGTTGTGCCTCCATATAGCTTTCAAAATGAGCGAACGTGACCTGTCAAACCGCAAGCTTTCTGATGACCTTTGAGCTGAGTCAGGTCAGGGCTCAGTTGCTTCGGTATTCTTCTTCTTAAATTTTTTATAGCAATTATACATTACGCATTGTGAATTTAACGTTCAACGACACTGCACCTTCCCTTTAAATTGAGTTAGTACATTCCCTTCGCGAACTCATCATTCAAATGGCTTTCTTTCTCTCGGTTGGTTAACAAAGAGCGATTCTGTTGAAGAGGGCTGACTTACTAACGTTTCAGCTTAAATGGCATTTCACGCCTTTACATTTCCGAGTAATCTGTGTTTGATATGAAACTCAACATACCTTTCAATCATTTGTCCGCAATTCAAGGGACATGACATTTTGGCGAAGTCACATTTGTCCGCAACGTGGTCACACTGGTCTTTCCTTGGAAATTTCTTTCCACATTCGCACACAATTTCCACCATGGTACATGCCTTCTCGTGTACAGCTTGATCTTGGCGTTTGAAATTCACGCCACACAAATGGCATTGGACCTCCACATGTGGACACTTCTTAATGTGCTCGGAGGGGGAGGAGTCCAAGCTGAATCGATCCTTGCAAGCGAGGCACTCTCCCTGGAAGGTTGAGAGTACCTTACAAACGAAGATGTTCCTACAGAAATTGTCCACTTGCTGGCGACACATTGCACAGGTCAGCTGGCCAGTGGTTTTCTTAAATTGTGCAACACAGAAGCCACAAAAACTGTGGCCACATGGAGTGGCCATGTGCGCTTCCAGGATAGGCTTCGTACTACAAAATAAAAACAAAAATAGGTCGATAAGAAAGCGATCAAATACAATCTGTGTGTGCTTTTCTAGAAAAGAACCACTATAAACAATACGCAAATTCCCACTTTCTTATAACAGAGGCTTTCTTAGCAGCTGCAGCTTTTTGGTTGTACATAAATGGTGAAATGGTGAGCAAATACTCCAACGTCTTACCAAACATCACATAGGAATTCCCTTGGAAGGTCGTCGCTGTACGTTACATGGTCGAACACGGAGCGCGTTGATGACGAAGGAAAGCTCATCGCGTCGATTTCTCTTACGAGCTAGATCGACGAAGGAGTCGAGGGAAGAAGACACGTGGACGAGCAATATCTTGCTGCAATGTGACATCTGATATGTCCTTAATAATTTACTAGATTGTACAATAGGACCACTGTTAATTCTGCTTTCCGGTTGCTAATTATTGCAGAGCACCCAAACGCATTTCCCAGTTGAATTATGACAATAACAAAAACACAGAGTCGATTAGTTCCTTATTTTCCAAATTTTTGATTTAAACATTGTGTCGTCTTTTTGAAATGTTTCAGTTCCTTATTTATGTTTCAGGGGAGAGGGGGGCAGATAGAATCAAGCGTAAGACGTAACATAAGCGCGCGATAAAGTCTCCCCGCGTTTTGAGAGCAAACGCTGGTCATGTCCTTTCTCCTATGCAGAGGTTGGCTGATACGTATTCGAGATTCCGCTGCATAAAGTGTCTCATTTCGAAAGGTTCACTTGAGCCCCTACGGAGGCCTAGGAGAGAGGGTTTTCTCAATTATTCCCCTGTTTTCTAGCCTCCACGCAGTCAACTGCGTGGTAGGCTAACTGTTGTAATTCTCCTCTCCGCGCGTGGCATTTCACCACGGGATGCAAATATAGCGCGTCCGAGCCTGTTTCTCTCCATTCTCTTTCCAAAGAAACATATGATTCTACATGTTGCTGAAATTGTAAAATTTACTCACTTGCGGTAAAATCGGGTCCAATTTCGACTTTTTACTTTATACCACCATGGGAAAAGTAACTTTAATAAAATGGTAACCGGGAATGGTAACATACGGGTACAAGGTCAAAATGGAGAATTGCAGATTTTCACAATTTTAGATCATATTATTATTATTATTATTATTATTATTATTTATTATTATTATTATTATTATTATTTATGCTCCAATTTTTCCCCAAATAGCAGAACCAGTAATCAGAATGAAATATGTGCTGTGCTCTGTTCGCATTGGCAATACAAACAACATGATGGAGAAAAAATGGCTATGTGAAATTCAACACATAGCCGGTTTATTAAAATTTAAATACCCAATACAAATATAATCACAAAATTTACATTTGAATGTATTTCCTGCGAAGGTGAGGACAATCAACCGCTTGAAAAATTAATACACCATACAACAAAAGAGAGGCAGGAATGGGAGGAGGAGGGTCGATGAAAAACTCTTTTGTGTCAACGTAACCAGGAACGCGACAGCCATTATACGACAATACAAAATTACACGAGTTGCAGACGCCATGTTGATTCAAGACCTCGATTCCTAGTTCCCAACCTCTCTCTACGTTTCAAAGTAACTATTAAATGATAATGGTTAAATTGTCGGTTAATAGAGCTTTTACGGTATGTACTAACGAAAGAAAAAATATACTCTTTTTTTATAAGAATACATTTATAAGATTATCGAGGCTGAATTTTTCAGAATATTTTAAGATAGCCTGGGGGTTCCGAAGCCATGTACAGGAGTACTCAAACTGCCTTCCACATTCGAGACCTGTCGGTGATTCAAATGTATACCTCTGTGGACCTGAGGATCTTCAACTCTTCAAGTCCCTTCTGTTTTATGGATCTCAGACCTGGAGACTGACTAGGATGATCATCGCCAAAATCCAGGCCTTCAATCGCAGGCCCCAATACATCCTTGGATTCTGGTTACCAAGGCTGATATCAAATGAAGATCTGTAACAGTCTTCCAATCAACAAAAGAATTGAAGACAATGTCAGGAGAAGGAAATGCCAGGTGGATTGAATACCTTGAGAAAACTTGCAAATAATACCACTCACCAGTCCCTGAAGAAGAGAAGAGCAGACATAAGAAATTATGACGAAGAACAGTGCAGAGGGAACACTGAAGAGAACGAACAGGAGGTTACCGGGATGTCATTTCTTAAAAGTGAAACTCACAACGCAAAATCGATTCCACCGGAACGTTGCAGTGAAGACCCAACGCTCCGGTCTGAGCAAAGAGGATTAAGCAAATTAAAAAAAGCCATTATGCTTTTTATACAGCATTGTTAGCCTATTTCACTTCCTTTTAGTTCCTTGGTGTCTCATTGGAGTTTCTCCCCTCTGGACCATTTCCACCTAGTCTTGTCAATGTTTCCTGGTTGTAGGCGTCTCAAACTATGGCTGCATACTCTACCACAGGGTATGCAGAACAAACTCTTCAATACTCAACCAAACTCTTTTACGTCGGCATACATATCACAATGTATTAAGAATGGAGCCCTTCCAACATTGTTGACAACAATTGAAGAAATAAACGCGATTATTCAAATTTAGAGTTTAATTTTCCGTATGCAAGATTTTGAGCAAATTTCTTTGGCCAGTGCATGCTAATCGATAATTTCTCGATTCCTATGAAGTTAGGAGGCACCATCCTATGATGGGCGTGAGACATTTAGTTGTCAACAACACTGCTTAAAACATATCTTAGGAAGGTCGTGACTTTTCTGTTAAGTTGTATCTTAGTAAGTTCATGAATCCGGCCCCTTTCTTGAATGATTCAAAATTATTGACAGCCGCGATACGAAGGTAGTTAGGCTTTGGCCGCCTTTGGACATTTACAGAGACTGACGATTTTCGGGGCAACTTAATTAAATTGTAAACAACTTATAGGAAATAAAAAACTGGAAAGCTATTTAAACCTTGTTTCATTTCTTCAACGGCCATAGAAAACATTTCAGAATGTGCGAATTTAACGCTTTGCTATTAGTTGGACTACCTGTGGTTTGAGGTTAGCGGTTTGCAAATGAGACCAAATCGAAAGTCGAAAGTTCAGAGGAAGAAATTTCCAACTTTGACAACTCATTTTTAAATGCAAACGACCCTATCAGAGACACAAAACAGCTTGGAGCAGATCTCAGTGAGAAAGAAAGACTCTGATTGTTCTTAAACAATCGGCATTAATATTTGCATTTGTTAGATGTTATAGGGGGTGACAACTTAAGAATTTTGAGCAACTTGTGGTGATAATGAAGACGACGACGACGATGATGATGATGATGATGATGATGATGACGATGATGGTGAGATGATGATTGATGATGATTGGTGGATGATGATGATGATTTGATGATGATGATGATGATGATGATGATGATGAGAAATTAGTCTGAAAAACTATTTTCAGCGCTAATATAAAAGGGATGAACAGAAGAAAGGGCGTACATTTGTCTTGGTTGTCGAGAAAGCCTTTCCGAACTTTTGTCACTGCGGCCGCAAAAGCCGTAAGCCTGTCATAGTTCGTCCCTCGGACAGTGGCACTTGAAAGATAAAAGGTCGCCGACAAACACTACTGGCAACTGTTCGCTCAATTTTCTCTACCCTGTCTTCCGTCTCCCACATCCTCCCCCTGGGTCCGTTAGTAGTAAAAAATATTCGAACGAAACCCCCAACACACTTTAGCATAGCTAGTGTTAAGTAACCCGATGGGTTAATGGCTCATTATTCGGTGCGCGTGTTGCTTGTCTTCATTTATTTATTCATGATGACTAGGTAAAAATAATGTCAACGTCGGTCATGAACATGAAATCCCGAGATAACAACTTTTTCTTGTTTTTCAGTGGACTGATGACATTCCGTTTGAATGTCGTATTCGTTCTTTGCAACCTCGTTTCCAAGGTTTGTCATCTCTCACCTCAACTTTCGCGTTGTTTTTCTGGCTTAGAAAATTCTTTAAATCAAGTTTTGGCTTTTTTAGCATAGCTTTCAGCTACCCCGAGCTTCAGTTAGCAGCCCCGGCCAATTTTGAAAATGGTGAGATATTTCTAGATATTTCTTACTGGCTAAGCTGAGTCGCGTGTGGAAATTTCAGCCTCTTAACGTGAAAGCTGGCTGCTGGGCAGTCTATCAGTGGTGGCTGGGGCCTTGGGAATGGAACTGATAGCCTGGCTTTGTTTTTGGACAGGATTTGGGTGACAGTAAGAAATGAACTTAAAGCCTAAGGCTGTGAGGCACAGTCCGTCCTCAACTGACGTATAGCCAGATGTCATCGAAAAGTGTAACATCAGAAATAATATCCAAAATAATAATAACTATAATAATAATGATAATGATGATGCTTTTGTTGATGATGATGATGATGATGATGATGATGATGATGATGATGATGATGATGCTAATAATACCCACAAAGAGTTAGAGAAGAAAGAACAACATCAACTCTGATCAACATTGAGGATCTACAGAAGATCAGTTTACTAGGAACCATCTGCATCCTAAGGAAAGTACTTTCCAGTCGCGTAGACTGATACTTACCAGTTGACGCGAAAGCGTGGAAAAGAGGTAGAAACTCCCCCACCCCCATCTTCCCAAGGAAACTGGAAGCTTTCCGGCACTTTGGTGTGTAAAAACTGAGTAGCATGGAAAATCACAGCATAACAATATTTCTTGGTAATCGAATCTAGCGGGAAAATACGTAATAAAGTCAAGTGGGCAATCTTGTGGAATACAACTCGCTAAATTGACCAATTACAGGGGGCTTACTACCTAGTTACTCTGGATAAAGTTTTTGAGAAGTGTCTTGCACGCCAGCTCTCTGATTATTTTAGATCGATCTTGTCACCTTCCCTGTCTTCGTATGGACGGGGTTACAGTTGTGAGGCGGTACTTCTACGCTTTTGATTAAGGATTGGAGGAATGCTATTGACAATAAGTGTGCTGTTGGCGCAGTTTCTATGGATCTGAGTAAAGCTTTTGATATAATACCGCTCTACCTCCTCCTCACTAAGCTGGCTGCCTACGGTCTTACTTCAGTCAGCCTGCCCCTCCGATACAGTTACCTTAGAGACAGGTCCCAGCGTGTCAGGATATAAGATGTAACCTCTGAGGTTGTTGTGTTTTCTAAGCGTGTGCCCTAGGGAACGGTTTTAGGGTGCCTCCTTTTTAGAACTTTTAGGCGTAACTATCGATAACTCGCCAAATTTTAGCAAATACATTGGCAAGATAACTAAGAAAGTTGGAAATCAGGCTAAAGAACAAGTTATCAATTTCTTGGAAGATGTGCCTCTACAACTTGTGTGTAATGACTTATTTCATTTACTGTTCTGGGATTTGGCATAATTGTAATGAGTCTGATGAGCAGAAGCTGGAAAGGCTCAATGTGAGAGCTCTAAGGTGTGTCTACAACAAATGTTTGCCCCTTCATGGTGACGATGACTACGGCTTAACTTTGTCCAGTCGTCACATACAGGACATTGCCATATTATTTACTTTTTAAAGCTGTAAACGGTATGATAGATAGATAGATATGATACATATGTTACAGGGATATATAAGTGACTTGTTCGTTGTACGTAATAATGTGAAGTGCTTGAGAGGCACCAACAGCTTTTATTGGTGCCAAATTTGGAATTCTTTATCGGATGTATTACGTTCAACGGCAATCCTTAAGGAATTTACGAATGCTGTAAAAGAGCTACATTTGTAATTTTTTAGTTTTCTATGATTCACTGTAATAATTTTAAGATTTAGGATCATTTATTTATGGATATAGTTAGAATGTTAGTCATTAGTTGCTCATGTAATTTTTTGACATTTTTATAGTTTTCTCGACACATTAGCATGTATTGCTAGGGGCCTAATCTGCCTCATAAACCCGAGTGGAAATAAAGTTGCCTACCTGACTGGTAAACGACAAGACTTCGCCAACCTTGGCTCTTACGGTATTTTAAGACTGAGAATCGCAAAATACTTCCCCATTTCGTTACGCTTTCCTGCAACTGACGATCCCACGGTTTAAGGTTTAAGGAACGAGATCTGCGCCCGAGAAACGCCCTGATTGACTGCATTTTCATTGAATGGTTAATATGCTCAAAATTATCTGGAGATGTGGATGTAAGCGTTTCGACCGCTGTACAAGTACTATACCGGTAGTGTTTGATGAACAGTTTCTGTTTGTCAGTCATTAATAGAGGCGCTGTAAGCATGACAAAACTAGGCTGGATAACCCCTCCTACTGACATATGGAGCATTACCGAGGGTAGCAGACGTACAAAGGGAGCTACGATAG
>JAEMWC010001461.1:10000-32500 GCA_016490735.1 Pachyseris speciosa
TGGTAGAGTGAGAGACATAGAATTCAGCAACAATGCCACAAGCCACCATATTGGCGAAATTTTATCTAATTCGTTCCCGAACTTCCTATCTAGGGAGGAGTTTGCGAGGTAAGTAAGATCAAAATCGTGCTCGTTTAACTGTTACTAATTAATGCATGAGTTTTATTACCTGATTTCGACAATTAATTGCACCGTTCAGGTCTTTATCTCAGCGTTCAGCTTTTCAGAGCAAGTGTCTATCGCGACTCTTTCTTAAACCAAATTTTATACCTGTGGAACTCCATAATCAAACCATCAAAGCAGAGTGTACACTTTCAAGAACATGCGTGAGTCTTTCTATTTTTCCAGACTCATTCATGTCTTCGACTCTGTATTTTGAAATGCTGCCAACGTTCGCTCTTTAATTGAATTGGATTTCTCGGCCATAAAACGAAAACATGCTCTCAGGGCCGTAAATATCGACGCATTTATAGTATGACTAGCTGTAGCTATTAAAAATTTCTTGGTTTGTATCTGTTTAATATTTTCTTATGTCCAAAGTTATTGATACAGAGCTTGGGCGGGACGGTTCGGTGAATAGTACCAGGCACGGCTCCTAGTACGTGTCCTTTGTACTTTCACATTTTCCGACGGAGATCATTTCGAAAAATGGTCTTCAGTTTTGCTAAAAGTTATACTTGTTCATTTCAGAGTAAAGTTTTACAAAACTGTGGGAAATACTAATGTACTGTCGGCGGTGGGAAACATCGATTCCATATGTGGGGACGCACTCAAACTGTTATTCAAGTACCGAGGAAAAATCTACTTGAAAGCATCACAGGGTGAGACTTTTCTTTGAATATTGCCATGATTTGAAAGAAAAATACGATTTAAATATACTAACATTCTTAGGATTACAATTTTCTTGACTTGCAACGATTTTAACAATACTAATAGACTCAGCCTATGAGAAGTAGCTTAATTATTTGAGACAATGAAACTGTCCGCACGTACATGTGCTGTACGTTTGCTCGTGCCGTAATATGCCAGCAGCTTTCAGTAACATCAGGAGAACGATGTGGCACACATTTTTTTTCTTTAGATGACGCCTCCTCTAGGACAGATCCGGGAAATGCGACAAACGGCGGGCCGGCACAAGGTATTTCCCATATCGGTGTCACTAGAACCATTTCTGATCTCTCGCGTTCACCCGCGCAACACAAGATGAGATCTTTTTACACAAATGTTTTATTTTTTATCCATTCACCTCTACCAATAGAAAATGAGAAGCTATCATAGGCAAGCAGGCAACAATTCTCTCAATTTTTCCTCCCATTGGTACTGCAAATTTCAACGCGAACACTTGCTTTGACTCGTCACAGACAGTCCTGCCATCTGGGAAAAGTCCCAAGTCCGATTGTTTCTCGCCCCCGTACCACTCGGCCACATCGAAAGGTCGCCATTTTCCAATGTTGTTAGGGTTTGTGTGTCAGCTCTGAAAGGATAACGGAAAGGAGAACACTGGGGAACTTCACAATATGTTTTATTGTTTTACTGTTTTATGAGTCATCTTGATGTGCGGTGGATGAGGCAGATCATCGTCGGAAAGATCAATTTGAGCGTAATGGCGAGGATGAAAGTGTTTCATCAGGATTTCATACACCTTGTGAAAATCAGTCACGGTTTCACCTTTTCAGCTACTTTTTATTTAAGGCTTAGTTTATCCCAGAAAAATTATTTGTTTTAAATTATAAAGTTCGATGTTCCTTTTCAACTACTTTTTAAGCTTAGTTTATCCCAGAAAAATTATTTGTTTGAAATTATATTAAAGTTTGATGTTTGCTTTAAATTCCCTATTGATTTAATGAGGCATTTTAGTAATTGAAGTATAATCATTTTCAATGGGTTTGTGCTAGATCTTACTCTTTGGATATTTGTATGTCTGTCTATAAGCTTAATTGTATCTATACACTGTACCTACTTTCCCATTATTTTATATTGAATGTGAATGCTTTCTGCACACTCTTTACAGATGTTTCCCAGCAGCATACAACCAGTGGAAGGTCTACATCATCTCCTGTAAGAGGTATAAGCTTTGACTCCCTGTAGTGTCAAACACTTTAGGAACTAACTACGTAGTGGTGCTGAATTTCCAGAACATGTTTACCTCATATAGCCATTCCATCCCCGTGAACATGTCCATTTTATTGGTAAATACATGTATGCATTATCTGCATTCATTTGTACCATTATTTTGAAATGGCATTTCTCAGTCGACTTGTAGATCAAACTATTTAATTTCATTTCCATGAGAAAAAAGTATGCAGTGCAATTCACTTTTGAGGGGTGCATGAGATGAAGATATTCATTATTAGTATATACTAAAACAGTGGATAGCGTATTTTACGTCCTCTGATTGGTTACTTAAACTCCAGATAGCAAGGCTATTCACCTCCAAGCAACTCAACTGAAAGTCGTAAATGTTGACAAGTGTAAATCACTTCAAAATTGTGACTGTCGGTTGCCAGTGGTGGGTATTAAAATATAATTTATTGGTGGCAAATATCCACCACTACCCACAAAAGAAAGATTATTCTAACTGTGCAGCTGGACTAAACAGGTATAAGTAACCCCAAACAGAAAACTTTGTAAATAAATGTAGTAGTAGCAAAAATTGTTCATATCATCATATCAGCAATGTATTGTATGTTTCAGGGGTTGAGACACTGTCTGACAGTGATGAAAGCGAAGGCAGTCAGGTTAGGGTGGAGAGTGAAAAGGAGGGCAGTGGTGAAAGCGAAATGGAAATCAGTGGAGAAAGTGATGAGGAAAGCAGCTCAGAAAGCAGTGGGGACAGTGATGTCATTGATGTGCAGTTAGACAGTGCAGAGGCTGGACCTAACAGACATTCAGGTAAAATATCAACTCTTAAAGTGGCACATTACCATGCTGTGATTATTATAAGCTGTGTTTTGTTATTGACTTCAGCAGGAAAAGTCCACACAATGAATTTTTGATAAGTTTTTGATAAGTTCATTCTAGAGGCGAGTTTGATGGAAGTAATAGAGGACTCATACTTGGCATTTTATTTGCAGTTTACATTAATCACTATAATATCTACAATGTACCTTTGGTTAACAGTAATGTATCAGTGATTACCAGCCATCCAGGGAAAAAATTGTAATAAAACAGAAGATACATGAGTTGACCTCAGTACATTACAGTGTAAGGCCAGTTATTATCAACTAAAAAAAAAATCAACATTGATATATGGTATACATATGTAAACTGTATGTGTTTTGAAACTTTGAGTCTATTCCTTCTCAGATATTACTGGTAGCAGTGATGATGAAGGTGTCCTACTAAGGCCAGTGTTTCAGTCAACACCAGTGCCAAAACCAACTCAGCAAAAGTCCAAGCATGGTAATAATCTCCATTTGTAAACTGGACTGTTGTAATTTCCTTGTGTGTTGCAGATGTTGTGGTCCAAATTTTTCTTTGGTAAGTTTCCTTTGGTAAGTGTGTCAGTTTGGAGGAGTGTGTGGTTGAAGGTGATCTGAAAATTGAATGTTTAAAAATTATTTTCTGTTGAACCCCCCCCCCCCAACCAAAATCTCCATGCCCCATCTTTTTAATCACACCCTAAAAATAAAAGGCCAAAAGAACAAACCTGGTTTGAAAAAAAAAAAAACTACACCTGTAGTTTGAAAAAAAATAAACTGGTGTGAAATTTTTAAACCAAAATAAAATTTGAACCACAACACAGACATACAAATTAACATTTACATGTAATGTTTGGCAATATTGTTGAACATTGTTTGTGGTTTGGAGCTACATGTAAATTAATAAACAAGTAAGCATTATAAAAATAATTGTTTTTTTACAGAGAGAGATGGACACTTATCGCAGTAAGATCATTAAAAAATGGTATTAACAGCAGTACAGTCATGTTTTAAATTTAATGCTGAAAATCCTTTCTTTTGCATATTTCAGTGTCTTCTAAAACAAAGGCTCCAGTGGAAGAATTTATTAATACTTTATATGGTAAGGTACATGTACAGATACTCTTCAACAGGGCTCAAGACTAACAGTAGCCAACTAGCCACATACTAGATAGTAAGAATTCTGTTTTCAATTGGCGAATAGGTTTTTGTGCTTCACTAGCCATTTTGCCCAGTATCATTTTAGGAAATTGAGACAAAGCTTGCAGCTTTTCGAGCATCTGCTGATATCACTCATTCACATCATAGTTAATAGAGGGAGATGGTTATGAAACCTAGCAAAGTTCTTTGTTTTATGTTTTTGTTTGCTATTTTGTGGGTTGACCCTGCACAAATAACAATACTTAGGTGGTTACGCATGTTCATGCAACTAACCAATAGAAACATTGCGATTATGCAATTCATGCATAGTACATGAGTGCAAAACAAAAGATGTGCAGGGTCATGGACCTTTCAACATAAATCTTGGCCTCTTTGTTTTGTTCCTTTGATGTTTGCTGGGCTTCATAAACATTTCCCTCTATTAGCTATGTTCACATGGCTTAATTCAAGCAAGAACTTTACGAAATGTGACTCTCCATACGAAAACGTGTGTTATGAAACACGGCAATTTTGGTGAAACCAGGTTTCAAAAGCTTGAACCTGGAAAGTTTTGCACTGCTGGCAGCCCTGGTAGTGAATGTTGGTAGTTCTTTGACATTTTTACTCCATGGCACTCACAAAAACAGAGTGATGCTCTTGACTGAGTACACATGAATGAGATCATGACTGTTCATCCGACCCCAGATCTAATTGTCTAGAATTTTAGTGAGAAAGGCCCAATTTTCGACACATTTTTAAATAAGTTCCTGCTACTTTAAGTAAATTATTTTCCCTTCAAAATGTTTCTGAAGACACCAATTTTCATTTTGGAAAAATGAAACTGGCTTTGAAATTTCGATTCATGTGCTTTTTAACAGTGAAGTTTCTTCACCATAATAATAATATTGTTGTGGTTGGAAAAAGGCTAATGAAACTGCTTGAAAGGGTGAAAATAAAATAACTAAGAAACAAGTCTGGCTACTGAAAAATTTGTTTTGGGTAGTGCCATCAAACCTGTCACAAAGACCACTGGGCTAGTAAGCTGAAAAGTTAGCCCGGCTTTAATGTACAAGTTTGTAACAGAGTAATTCCAGGGCTATGTGGCAAAAGCACATAAGCGACGATCTGACTGTAAGAATTCAAAATTTTAATACACTCTCACAGGCATTCAGATCTGTATTATCTCAAAGATTGATATAATTTGTAAACACATTTATGTTTTTTAGGATTCTGGAATCAAGAATTGTTTGTATGTATTTAAATTCTTTACTGGTAACATGTTTTTTTACCACAGGTTCTGTGGTATCTTCAGGTGCAAGGGCAGAAGCAGGAGTTTGTATGGATGCTTCTGAAGGTAAGCTAAAACAAGGTACTTACTAAGTCTTTTAGCCAAAGGCAACTATTTTATTACCTTATTGAGACACTAGGGCTGAGAAACCAATAAAGATGTGTTGTGTGTACATCACAACCTAGCCCTAACAATGGGATGTTATCAGAAAAGCTAATACCTGGTGCAGACAGTTTTGAGGAGTTGTTACATGCATGAATTTTATTGAGACCAGATTTACTACATTAATTGTACCTTAACAACAAGTGTTTGGTTAAAAGGTGACTGCATAGTAACTCGCCAGTATTCGTCATTCTTGACTTTTCAATGATAGAAATATTTATCCTTTCAGTGGGGACAGTAGAAGAAGTGCATGACCATCTTCTAGCAGCAGAGACAGGTAGATGTATATGCATGTATTGTCGACCACGCAATTGAAGTCTTGGCATTATTTTCGGAAAGCTAGGTCCTGGTGGGGTCACCAAATGTTTCACAGAACATGTTAATTTACTTTTTATTTCTCTGTAGGGTAATCTTTGTAATCTATTGGAATAACAACTGAACTGTTAAAATATGCAAACTCTTATAATTTATAAGTCAAACTGTCGCACCTTGTGAAAGAATAAATTGTATGTTATATATAATTGTCCCCCAGAATTCTGCTAATTAGTTTCCTACTGTCTTACAACATAATACCATCACATGGCATTTTCATCCAAACCATAATATTGTCAATTTTTTGTCCTAGTTAGTATATATATTGTGCAACACTAATTAAATAATAGTTCTCAGTGTGATGTGGATTTGCATTTCTTCCAGATCGTGAAAGTGGTCCAGCTCAGGACATAAGGGTGTTACAGCGCCTGTTGTCATGCAATAATGTCCCTCAGCGACTACCATTCCTTTGTTTAGGTGCACCTGAAGTAAGTGTTTGCTGTACATTGCCATGTTCATACTGGCAGTGATACATTTAAAATAAAATTAATTGAAATCTTCAGGATCTGTCAATACAGTGTACAGTAATGCATTATTATTCACCTGTGCATTGAAAGAATGTCTATCAAGTAATGTTCTTCAAAGCATTCGGTGGTTAAGTCAGGTAGCCAAGAATGTAGACTTGCAAATTTTAGTAGGTTTCATGCACAGTCACAAATGTTGCTGTAGTTGCAAGAGCTGCAGTAATTATTGAAAAGGAGTCTAAGTGGTGTCATTATCATGCACATACTATATACTGTGGCGTACACCAATTAGGTGGCATACAAGCACTAAGCTACCTGTACAAGTCGTTCAGGTGCATACATGGCAGTTGACATGGCCTCTTTGAGTAGGGACCCATATACATAAGTATAATCTGCACAATGTCCAGCCCAACGACTGACTGGCAGTGAGACTTATTGTTTCTTCTGGAGTTTGACATAACTTAAAACAATACAGTCTGATAAAATTGTGTAATTCAATTTCAAGATGAGGTTGCAGAGTCATGAAGACTGCAGGCCTGTACTTATAATTCATTATCAGCCTACAGATAAAACAGTTACCGTGTTGAGGTTAGTGGAAAACTGGTGACAGTGTCTTAACTTAATGCTAACAATATATTTACCTCATAAGAATTGCAAAGAAAAAGTCAGTTGGTCAAAAAATTCTCAATCAAGACATACAGTAAGGGCTTTTTACTGTGGATTGACTTTTAAGCTTTTAGACATCTGCAATCCAGCTCAGCAGTCCCCAAAACCGATCATTTTGTTAAAAGTGAATTGCAAATCAGCCTTATAATTTTTACAGTGTATATTACATAAAATTAATACTGTGTTATAATTATATATTATTACCCATGTTTAAAAACCATACTCAACAGTTTGATTTTTCTGTGTAATCAATTCTGATCCTGTCTCAGTCACTTTTTTTGAACAAATGTGACTGAAAATGAGATGACTAAATATATATTATTTTATATCTTCATCTTATTTAAAATCAACTATAGGTCCATCATGCAGTCTGCTGAATGCCTGAAGGCATTGGGTGATCTTAATATTCATGCGGCTTTAGTAGGCAGCTCATTTGAAGACAAGGGTACGTTCACTGTATATTAATTAATCACAGGCAGTCTTTTTGGTAGGAAAATTATGGTGTACACTGTACAAGTAAGTAATCAACATTTGGATATAAAATATGAATATTTATTTAATTTATAAACCGTTGAAGTACTAATTGAAATACCATTGAAACAAAATACTGTCTATCAATAAGGTTAAATATTGCATCTTTATTTTGTTTCAATGGTATTTCATTATTTTAGTACTTCAACGGTTTATAAATTAAATAAATATTCATTTTTTATATCCAAATGTTGATTACTTACTTGTACAGTGTACACCATAATTTTCCTACCAAAAAGACTGCCTGTGATTAATTAATATACAGTGAACGTACCCTTGTCTTCAAATGAGCTGCCTACTAAAGCCGCATGAATATTAAGATCACCCAATGCCTTCAGGCATTCAGCAGACTGCATGATGGACCTATAGTTGATTTTAAATAAGATGAAGATATAAAATAATATATATTTAGTCATCTCATTTTCAGTCACATTTGTTCAAAAAAAAGTGACTGAGACAGGATCAGAATTGATTACGCAGAAAAATCAAACTGTTGAGTATGGTTTTTAAACATGGGTAATAATATATAATTATAACACAGTATTAATTTTATGTAATATACACTGTAAAAATTATAAGGCTGATTTGCAATTCACTTTTAACAAAATGATCGGTTTTGGGGACTGCTGAGCTGGATTGCAGATGTCTAAAAGCTTAAAAGTCAATCCACAGTAAAAAGCCCTTACTGTATGTCTTGATTGAGAATTTTTTGACCAACTGACTTTTTCTTTGCAATTCTTATGAGGTAAATATATTGTTAGCATTAAGTTAAGACACTGTCACCAGTTTTCCACTAACCTCAACACGGCAACTGTTTTATCTGTAGGCTGGTAATAAATTATAAGTACAGGCCTGCAGTCTTCATGACTCTGCAACCTCATCTTGAAATTGAATTACACAATTTTATCAGACTGTATTGTTTTAAGTTATGTCAAACTCCAGAAGAAACAATAAGTCTCACTGCCAGTCAGTCGTTGGGCTAGACATTGTGCAGATTATACTTATGTATATGGGTCCCTACTCAAAGAGGCCATGTCAACTGCCATGTATGCACCTGAACGACTTGTACAGGTAGCTTAGTGCTTGTATGCCACCTAATTGGTGTACGCCACAGTATATAGTATGTGCATGATAATGACACCACTTAGACTCCTTTTCAATAATTACTGCAGCTCTTGCAACTACAGCAACATTTGTGACTGTGCATGAAACCTACTCACTAAAATTTGCAAGTCTGCATTCTTGGCTACCTGACTTAACCACCGAATGCTTTGAAGAACATTACTTGATAGACATTCTTTCAATGCACAGGTGAATAATAATGCATTACTGTACACTGTATTGACAGATCCTGAAGATTTCAATTAATTTTATTTTAAATGTATCACTGTATGAACATGGCATTGTACAGCAAACACTTACTTCAGGTGCACCTAAACAAAGGAATGGTAGTCGCTGAGGGACATTATTGCATGACAACAGGCGCTGTAACACCCTTATGTCATGAGCTGGACCACTTTCACGATCTGGAAGAAATGCAAATCCACATCCCACTGAGAACTATTATTTAATTAGTGTTGCACAATATATATACTAACTAGGACAAAAAATTGACAATATTATGGTTTGGATGAAAATGCCATGTGATGGTATTATGTTTTAAGACAGTAGGAAACTAATTAGCAGAATTCTGGGGACAATTATATATAACATACAATTTATTCTTTCACAAGGTGCGACAGTTTGACTTATAAATTATAAGAGTTTGCATATTTTCGACAGTTCAGTTGTTATTCCAACAGATTACAAAGATTACCCTATAGAGAAATAAAAAGTAAATTAACATGTTCTGTGAAACATTTGGTGACCCCACCAGGACCTAGCTTTTCGAAAATAATGCCAAGACTTCAATTGCGTGGTCGACAATACATGCATATACATCTACCTGTCTCTGCTGCTAGAAGATGGTCATGCACTTCTTCTACTGTCCCCACTGAAAGGATAAATATTTCTATCATTGAAAAGTCAAGAATGACGAATACTGGCGAGTTACAATGCAGTCACCTTTTAACCAAACACTTGTTGTTAAGGTACAATTAATGTAGTAAATCTGGTCTCAATAAAATTCATGCATGTAACAACTCCTCAAAACTGTCTGCACCAGGTATTAGCTTTTCTGATAACATCCCATTGTTAGGGCTAGGTTGTGATGTACACACAACACATCTTTATTGGTTTTACAGCCCTAGTGTCTCAATAAGGTAATAAAATAGTTGCCTTTGGCTAAAGACTTAGTAAGTACCTTGTTTTAGCTTACCTTCAGAAGCATCCATACAAACTCCTGCTTCTGCCCTTGCACCTGAAGATACCACAGAACCTGTGGTAAAAAAACATGTTACCAGTAAAGAATTTAAATACATACAAACAAATCTTGATTCCAGAATCCTAAAAAACATAAATGTGTTTACAAATTATATCAATCTTTGAGATAATACAGATCTGAATGCCTGTGAGAGTGTATTAAAATTTTGAATTTTTACCGTCAGATCGTCGCTTATGCACTTTTGCCACATAGCCCTGGAATTACTCTAGCTGTTACAAACTTGTACATTAAAGCCGGGCTAACTTTTCAGCTTACTAGCCCAGTGGTCTTTGTGACAGGTTTGATGGCACTACCCAAAACAAATTTTTCAGTAGCCAGACTTGTTTCTTAGTTATTTTATTTTCATCCTTTCAAGCAGTTTCATTAGCCTTTTTCCAACCACAACAATATTATTATTATGGTGAAGAAACTTCACTGTTAAAAAGCACATGAATCGAAATTTCAAAGCCAGTTTCATTTTTCCAAAATGAAAATTGGTGTCTTCAGAAACATTTTGAGGGGAAAATAATTTACTTAAAGTAGCAGGAACTTATTTAAAAATGTGTCGAAAATTGGGCCTTTCTCACTAAAATTCTGGACAATTAGATCTGCGGTCGGATGAACAGTCATGATCTCATTCATGTGTACTCAGTCAAGAGCATCGCTCTGTTTTTGTGAGTGCCATGGAGTAAAAATGTCAAAGAACTACCAACATTCACTACCAGGGCTGCCAGCAGTGCAAAACTTTCCAGGTTCAAGCTTTTGAAACCCGGTTTCACCAAAATTGCTGTGTTTCATAACACACGTTTTCGTATGGAGAGTCACATTTCGTAAAGTTCTTGCTTGAATTAAGCCATGTGAACATAGCTAATAGAGGGAAATGTTTATGAAGCCCAGCAAACATCAAAGGAACAAAACAAAGAGGCCAAGATTTATGTTGAAAGGTCCATGACCCTGCACATCTTTTGTTTTGCACTCATGTACTATGCATGAATTACATAATCGCAATGTTTCTATTGGTTAGTTGCATGAACACGCGTAACCACCTAAGTATTGTTATTTGTGCAGGGTCAACCCACAAAATAACAAACAAAAACATAAAACAAAGAACTTTGCTAGGTTTCATAACCATTTCCCTCTATTAACTATGATGTGAATGAGTGATATCAGCAGATGTTCGAAAAGCTGCAAGCTTTGTCTCAATTTCCTTAAATGATACTGGGCAAAATGGCTAGTGAAGCACAAAAACCTATTCGCAAATTGAAAACAGAATTCTTACTATCTAGTATGTGGCTAGTTGGCTACTGTTAGTCTTGAGCCCTGTTGAAGAGTATCTGTACATGTACCTTACCATATAAAGTATTAATAAATTCTTCCACTGGAGCCTTTGTTTTAGAAGACACTGAAATATGCAAAAGAAAGGATTTTCAGCATTTAATTTAAAACATGACCGTACTGCTGTTAATACCATTTTTAAATGATCTTACTGCGATAAGTGTCCATCTCTCTCTGTAAAAAAACAATTATTTTTATAATGCTTTCTTGTTTATTAATTTACATGTAGCTCCAAACCACAAACAATGTTCAACAATATTACCAAACATTACATGTAAATGTTAATTTGTATGTCTGTGTTGTGGTTCAAATTTTATTTTGGTTTAAAAAATTTCACACCAGTTTATTTTTGTTCAAACTACAGGTGTAGTTTTTTTTTTTTTTCCAAACCAGGTTTGTTCTTTTGGCGTTTTATTTTTAGGGTGTGATTAAAAAGATGGGGCATGGAGATTTTGGTTTGGGGGCGGGGGGTTCAACAGAAAATAATTTTTAAACATTCAATTTTCAGATCACCTTCAACCACACACTCCTCCAAACTGACACACTTACCAAAGGAAACTAATTACCAAAGAAAAATGTGGACCACAACATCTGCAACACACAAGGAAATTACAACAGTCCAGTTTACAAATGGAGATTATTACCATGCTTGGACTTTTGCTGAGTTGGTTTTGGCACTGGTGTTGACTGAAACACTGGCCTTAGTAGGACACCTTCATCATCACTGCTACCAGTAATATCTGAGAAGGAATAGACTCAAAGTTTCAAAACACATACAGTTTACATATATATACCATATATCAATGTTGATTTATTTTTTAGTTGATAATAACTGGCCTTACACTGTAATGTACTGAGGTCAACTACATGTATCTTCTGTTTTATTACAATTTTTCCCTGGATGGCTGGTAATCACTGATACATTACTGTTAACCAAAGGTACATTGTAGATATTATAGTGATTAATGTAAACTGCAAATAAAATGCCAAGTATGAGTCCTCTATTACTTCCATCAAACTCGCCTCTAGAATGAACTTATCAAAAACTTATCAAAAATTCATTGTGTGGACTTTTCCTGCTGAAGTCAATAACAAAACGCAGCTTATAATAATCACAGCATGGTAATGTGCCACTTTACGAGTTGATATTTTACCTGAATGTCTGTTAGGTCCAGCCTCTGCACTGTCTAACTGCACATCAATGACATCACTGTCCCCACTGCTTTCTGAGCTGCTTTCCTCATCACTTTCTCCACTGATCTCCATTTCGCTTTCACCACTGCCCTCCTTTTCACTCTCCACCCTAACCTGACTGCCTTCGCTTTCATCACTGTCAGACAGTGTCTCAACCCCTGAAACATACAATACATTGCTGATATGAACACTTTTTGCTACTACTACATTTATTTACAAAGTTTTCTGTTTGGGGTTACTTATACCTGTTTAGTCCAGCTGCACAGTTAGAATAATCTTTCTTTTGTGGGTAGTGGTGGATATTTGCCACCAATAAATTATATTTTAATATGCACCACTGGCAACTGACAGTCACAATTTTGAAGTGATTTACACTTGTCAACATTTACGACTTTCAGTTGAGTTGCTTGGAGGTGAATAGCCTTGCTATCTGGAGTTTAAGTAACCAATCAGAGGACGTAAAATACGCTATCCACTGTTTTAGTATATACTAATAATGAATATCTTCATCTCATGCACCCCTCAAAAGTGAATTGCACTGCATACTTGTCGCCAATGTTGTTCTCGATCAACGGCGGGTGGTCTAAGTTTAACAACACACTTGCACCACACCCCCACTTTATTGTTCGAGTTGTGCTAGAATTATTTTAGTCTGTGCTAGAATTATTTTAGTCTCTTAACTGTTCGCGACAATAACGTAACATCAACCTCGTTCCCACGTGGCGGGAAGAGGAGAGACCCAAGGAAAGAGGTTGTGTTAACATATGAGGTGCTCAAATATTTATGGCCGTGGTTTTTCAACACCGACCTACAATGGTCTCGTTTTCTTGTGGAGTGAGTACACCGGTTAGGGCCAATTTTGCTCAAAAGAATGTTTGATCACACTAGTGTACATCCTACTACACCAATTCCCTGTTTTAATTTTACTTAAACATGACCGGTTTTCTTCCTTTTTAGGTATTTAATTCCGTCGCATACGTTACAGTGCCCTTCCGCTGTGGAATATTGCGCAATCAAGGGTGTGGCGCCCTGGTGCGAAAAGGCGGAAAGGCAGCACACATTGAAAAAGATCAAAGCCGCCATTATTCGTTACTTCTCCAGGAAAAGACGGACATCCTTTGGAGAGTCAACGAAGTGGTGAGCAGAGATAGTGGTAGTACGTGGTAGTCGTAGTTGCAGGCCTGTAGCAGGGAGTGCGGTGGAGGGCGCTCGAGCCCCCAAGAATTTTTGGAAGTTTAAAAAAACAATTTTACCAAAAATATACATGGTTAAAACAAATTCATTCTAAGCAGTTGTTTGGCAAATATTCAACGAACGATGTCCCCATAAAGGTCTCCTTTTTATTATCACGTTGATAAAAAAAATGGTGGGATTGTAAACAGTATTGGTATCTATCTTACAAGACTCTTTGTATGTAATATGGCGTTAAAGATACCTTAAGGTGGCGGCAGAGGAAACATCATCTATTAAGTTAATTCGATTTCTTTCAATCTTTCTAAATTTGTCAAATGTATAAAATCTGTGGAATTCTAACGACCGGCTCCAAAAAAATTCGTCATTGTGTGTTAACGTCCTCCATAAAACGGGAAATTAGGAATTTTGACATCGTATTCTTGCATGGATGCCAAAGAAATGTACCAAAATTTTGCCTTGTAAACCTATTGCTTTGACATTCCCGATGCCGTCGCCGTCGAGGCACCTTTAACCCCCTAAGGACCATATTTTAATTTTCTCAGCACCCGTTATTTTAGCCTCACTCCGGGCCAGATTTGTAACGGAAAAATAGTTCCCAAATGCCCATATATTTTATGAACTGCAAGTACATGATACCACAGATTAAGGAAAGCCCTATGTAAACTCTGTCGGACCTTTTTTTGTTTCTTCCAAACAGATCGGAATACGGAATTAAATAGCCTTAAGCTTTGTAACGCATTTTTTATTTCTTTTCTCTAAAACCCTTGATCCATTGTTTTACAGCCACGGATATGGTATAAGGCTATACCTAAAAGATCTGGCGAAGTGGCTGCATTTAAATGGAGTCTACCATCTCCTCCAGTAGACGATCATATCATCTGCAGCCCAGAATTTGAAAAATGGAAGAGGAAGTGGAAAGTCTTCTGCGTCCAAAAAGGAGGTCGCTTACATTTCGGGATTGAGTACTTCCAGGGGGTGGAACGAATTCATGTAGCCTTAAGGTAATTCCCCTGAAAAGGATGTACTATTAAGATTTTTTTCAGACTTGGCACAATTGATAGTCATGCATAGGACATTGAAAAAATGCAATAAAAAGGTGGGGTCACCGTGCTTGTTTTAGCCCTGCATACTCGTTGTTCTAAGTGTTTTTACGGAGTTGTGCGAGAAATGTTCGAAGCATGAACAACTGAAGAAAGCTGTTATTATGTAGCAAAAACTATGAATAGTAGTGAAAACTAGAGCCTAATTGTTTTTCTGGGCTATATTCTTTTAGTATTGTGATTTCAAATTGCCCGATCTTGCAAATAATGAGAGGAAATTGGACCACTTCGTCATCATCTGAAACTCCTTCCTAGCTCCAAACGCAGAGTTTCACCCCAGTTATATATAAATAATCCAACTTCTACTATTAAACTTTTTTTCTCCTTAAAATATGTTTTTCGTGTGCCTATTACAAGTACATTACACCAATAAAAAAGGGGGTCACCGTGCTCGTTTCTTTACAACACGACGACAAAGGGAAATTTTCACCTGAAAAAGCTCAAGGTCAAGGCAAATTCGCAATGTATCTAGTGTACGCGCGCACGAGCGCGCGCTAAATGACGCCATAAATTATGCGCAGTAAGGATGCGCCATGCAATTGAGAGGAATCACCTTAAGGTAAATAAAAGGGGTAAAAAAATCGGGCGTGTGCGTGCACAGTATGGCTTGCCCTGATGCAATTCAGAATAGAGCTTGCAACTCCTAGTAACAACCTGGAATCACACGTTAGGAACAAAATGCTAGTGGTGTCATACGTTTCATAACAAAGCAATTAACTCCAGACATATGCAAGCTTGGGGTAACAAACCCTTCCCAACAATGTTTCATTTGCTGCAAATCTTTCTAACGTTGTCTTAGTGAAAAGAAACATATGCTTTGAAATGCTTTAAACGTGTATGGAAAATCAAGGTTACTTAGAATATTGAACAGGCAATCAAATTAAGGTAAATTCTAACTTGCTATTTATTTTTTCGCAGTTTTCTTGTGTCACGCCAAGATGGTAGCTCACATGTGCACCACTTTCCTCACGCCAGACTTGAAGAGGGTGAGATGGTACGAGGGATTCACAAGGCCACACCAGAGTCCATCACTGTCAAAATGGAGCTCTTGGAACCAGCCCAAAAAATAGATAAATGTGCAGTTTAAATCCAATGATTGGTTGGATATCCTGACAAGTTTTTATTTTGATACTGACACAAAAATTAAAATCAGTAGAGAATAAATTTGAGAAGTTATTATTGTGTGCGTTGTGCGCGGTGTACGAACATATATTACTGTTTCAAATGCTAAACAAGTTATCTTTGTCAGGAAACATTAAAAGCATATTGTGAAAGAAAATTTGATTTTAACATTAAAAGCATATTGTGAAAGAAAATTTGATTTACGTGGTAACTTAAACAGACGTTCTTAAATGTATTTTTAAAAGTCTTAAAAGTGGCGATTTTAACGAGTCATAAAAGTGGTGATTGTAAGGAGTCTTAAAAGTGGCGATTGTAAGGAGTCTTAAAAAGTGGCGACTGTAAAGATTCTTCAAAGTGGCGATTGTAAGGAGTCTTAAAAAGTGGCGATTGTAAGGAGTCTTAAAAAGTGGCGATTGTAAGGAGTCTTCAAAGTGGCGATGTTAAGAAGTCTCAAAAGTGGCAGTTTTAAGAGTCTGAAAAGTGGCAACTTTAAGGACTCTTAAAAGTGGCAATTTTAACGAGTCTTAAAAGTAGCAACTTTAAGGAGTCTTCAAAGTGGCAATTGTAAGGAGACTTAAAAGTGGCGATTTTAAGGAGCCTTAAAAGTGGCACTTTTAAGGCGTCTTAAAAGTGGCGATTTTAAGGACTCTTAAAAGTGGCAATTTTAAGGGGTCTTAGAAATGGCAATTTTAAGGAGTCTTAAAAGTGGCGATTTCAACGGGTCTTAAAAGTGGCGATTTTAAGGAGTCTTAAAAGTGGCGATTTTATGGAGTCTTAAAAGTGGCAATTTTAAGAGTCTAAAAAGTGGCAACTTTAAGGACTCTTAAAAGTGGCGATTTTAAGGAATCTTAAAAGTGGCGATTGTAAGGAGTCTTAAAAGTGGCGATTGTAAGGAGTCTTAAAGTGGCAATTGTAAGGAGTCTTAAAAGTGGCGATTTTAAGCAGTCTTGAAAGTGGCGTAAGTAGTCTTAAAAGTGGCAATTTTAAGGAGTCTTAAAAGTGGCAATTTTAAGAGTCTAAAAAGTGGCAACTTTAACGACTCTTAAAAGTGGCGATTTTAAGGAGTCTTAAAAGTGGCGATTGTAAGGAGTCTTAAAGTGGCAATTGTAAGGAGTCTTAAAAGTGGCGATTTTAAGCAGTCTTGAAAGTGGCGTAAGTAGTCTTAAAAGTGGCAATTTTAAGGAGTCTTAAAAGTGGCAATTTTAAGAGTCTAAAAAGTGGCAACTTTAACGACTCTTAAAAGTGGCGATTTTAAGGAGTCTTAAAAGTGGCGATTGTAAGGAGTCTTAAAAGTGGCGATTGTAAGGAGTCTTAAAGTGGCGATTTTAAGCAGTCTTGAAAGTGGCAATCTTAATTAATTTAAGGACTCTTAAAGAAGGAGTCTTAAAAAGTTTACTAAATTTACGTTAATTACTATCCTACGTAAATTTCCCAATTACTTTACCCTGAGTTACATAGGGTACTTTTGGTTATTTTATTTTAGTATTTTTTCAAAGGGGGCTTAGCCCAGATGCTGATAATGATCCTCGTTTTTAATATCGCTAACGTCTTTTCCTAAATGTTTTGCAAATTAAGTTGTGTGGGAAAGACAACTAACAACACGACAACCAACTTTTTTTCAGCTGTTTGTCTACTTGTCGAGACATGAAAACAAAAACCTTTATTTTAGCCTAACATGGAGTGATGAGGCGAAAATAAAAAGAATGAACTATCTGTATGAATTGCTCCATTTTCCCATTAATAAATAATCATTCAGCAGTCAGTTCTGTTTTTTTTCCTCTTTGGACTGAATATTGAGGCAATTTTCATCTCGTTAATTTACAATGGCGGCAACCGCCGACGCAAAACTGACTTGTTTGGACGTGTATTTCAGTAAACGTTTGGTGTAAAGAGTAAAGACATCCTATAACACAATAAACGACAGAAGAAAAAAAAACCGTTGAAAATAAGCAAAAAACGCTGAGTTCCTTAGTGTATCAATTTTAACGATCTAGAAAAACGTGAAAGAGAATATATACCTACTTTTGTGTAAACACCTGCTTACTCTTATTGCTTCCCGAGGTAACAGTTTTGAAGGTTTTTCCATCTTTATTTTTTTTTATTTTGTCTGTTAATTTTTTTATTTTATTATTTGAAAGTTACATTTCCATCCCTTTCGGTATTCTAGTTTTTAAAAATACTGCTTATTTTTCTGTTGGCATCAGCTTTTGTTCCATTTGATGCATGTGGGCGTCTTAACGAATTTGAACAAGATCTCAGCACCGAAAAATACTAGCGAAATGAGCTCATGTTATTAATCTTTCATTAAATTCAATCCTGTACTCGGATATTAAAAACAAAGCCATCTTTTTCTTTCTATGGTACTGAATCGCCGAACTGATCTCCTTCGAAAAAGCCAAAACGGAAACTTCTTAAAATAGGCCGGTTGCTTTGTGGTTTTGATTTGCTATTGTGATAACACTACTGTTAAGATTATATTGTTCTCCGAAATTTAGTACAGGAGTACGTATATCAATAGCCTCTGCAAGAATACTAAATAACCGGCCCGCCGTTACATAGGCCCGAGTAACCTGAACGTTTGTTTATGACTTGAAAGTGGAAGAAGGAAACTGTTTATCTCGATTCTCGAAATTCTATTAATGTATCAATTGCTTTATCTCAACTGTAGATTTCTATATGCGAACGTTCTATTTTCATTATGGAAATCAACAGAATGTCGAGTTAACGAGAACCAAGCGAGAACATCAGAGCTTCGTACCGGTTTATGCAAACACAGCGGACATGCAACAAGTAAACAAGAGACGTTTAACTTCTATTTGACTTAATATTTACATAAATAATGATTGGAAGGTGGGCGCTAAATTAAAATTATCAGCTGTAAAACTAAACGCTTATTGGCTAAAATAAAACTTGCACGTCCTTGAAAAGTTTGAGTCAAGTTTCATTATAATTTACAATTTTTATGAAGCAACCGGCCTTAGCATTAAAGATACTAAGAAGAATTACTGAAAACTAAATCCGAATGTATCAATTTGAAAACCTGCAATTTGATGAAATATCTACGTTCTAAAGGCCATAAAAATGTTCATCTGCAGCTGCTATGCATCTTAAACTTAATTAAGCGGGCAAGCGGTCGAAAGATGACAAAACACAAATGTTGGCTAAGCCCAGTTACTCTTAATAACCAAAAGGAAGTTTTAATTTATGTTTCAGCGAATATCTTTTTAGAAACGCTACAACAAAGAAAAAAATACACCTTGTGCTGGTTCATTTTATGAGGCGAGAGTTATTTCATATCCCAATGTCCTAGTTAAGAAAAAATCTTCCCAAACAGCTGCTTTAGCGAAACGATTGGTAGGTCATTCCAATTCTGTCGCTCGGTACTCTCTATTAGTTTGGTTCCAAGAACGATTTTTAGGGAAGGGCCTGGGGAATTCACTCTAAGGCCCTTATCGCTTTTCTGTCGAGAATTTTGCACCTTCGAGTTTAATTTGTTGCATGCCGAGTATCTTTTTCGAACCAATAATGAAACGGAGAAGTGGAAAAAAAGAGAGAGCAGTCAGGTTGGTTCAGTCCAACTGAAACCGAATCATCATCAAAGAGCAAGTTTCCTCCTCAGGGAATTTTTTTTTTTAACTTTTGAAATTCAATCATTTTGAATAAAATTGTCCAGTGCATGTAACATCTCTCACCAAACATTTTGTGTATGTTATCTTATTTGCGCCTTGCACGCAGCTTCTAGTGACTGTGAGACAGTAAGCTGATAAATTGTTCAAAGGAAGGAAACTTTTATTTATTGAATAAGTCGTTGTTGTGTGGCACCGCATTTCCTTAAACATTTTACCACTTGAAAAATGTTACTGATAACTAAAATTCGAGCTAACCAGTTTCTCCCTTCCACTCTTTGAGGTTACAAAAAAATTTTCACACAAGTCTATTCGTTATTTTGTTGTTTATTGCAATGACTACAGTTGTCTTATAAGTACCTCGTAACATAAACAAAAGCAGAGTTTTCAAAATCTTATTTACCTATTTCACCGCGAGGTTTTCTCTTTATTTTCCTTAGTGATATAAGAATTAAACGGATGTAACGAAGGCAGTACATAACGTAAGTATTAACTTGATGAACAAAACAGTCCTTTGACGATATCTTTCACCGCTTGCTTCACTTCTCTGATCTTCCAACAGTACAGGATGGGGTTTAATGACGAATTTAGTAAAACTAAAGTCGATGTAAATGACCTAGCAACGAGAACGGATCGCGATAGTTCTCTTTGGAGAAAAACAATCTCTGTCGTAGAATATGGGAGATAACATGCAACCAATGCTAACTGCACCCACAGTGCACTGTTCACTGTCTTTTTGTATCGCGCTGTGTTTGGTAGAACGTTTTGGTTTTGCTGTCCCTGTGTTTGCACTTGGTTATGACGAAGGGTAAAGAATATCTTTGCGTAAGAGAAGACTGAAATGACTACGCATAGTGATATAACGCTGCAGGCACACCACAGGGATATGTAAGGAGTCCAAAAGTACATTGCCGAAAAGATAATGCACACAAGCCAAAAAGCAATGAGGGTTACGTAGATTCGATTTAAAGTTACAACTTGTCTGTATCTGAGCCCTAACAACAGAGCGAGAAGTCTGTCCACGCTTATTGCGGTCACTGTTAACAGCGACACTCCACACAAAATATAGGCTATGATATGGATACTCGCAACCAAAACGCGACAAATATTCCACTGTTCATTCAACATAGATATAAAATAATTTGCTTTAAGAGGTCCTACAATGATACCGACAGCGAGATCAGTTATCGCCAGGTTACGAAACAAGAGTTTGGACGGCGGATGAAGAGAAGACTCCTTGTGAAGGGCAGCTAGGATGAGAGCATTCCCCAGAAATGCGGATATGGAAAGGAAAATGTTTAATGCTACGAGGGCAATCAGCTCGTTGTATCTTCCTTTGACCAATTCTGTCGTACAAGTAGCGTTTTCAAATGATTTTCGGTTCCCATTTGCGGTAAAGTTTGTCATCGCCATTTTCCTTCAGAGAAAGAGAAAGCGAGGTAGCCTACTGCAATTGCGCGATTCTGTGATGTCCAAAGCATTTATAACACAGCTATTTTATAGTTATTAATTTAAAGGATCATAAAAGACGACGAAAAATAAATATGTTGGATTAGCCTATAAGAATCCTACTGATGACAAAATTAAAAAGGAAGTTTCAATTTGCCGTTTCCCTAATAACATTTAATCAGTACTGTTACACCTGCATAAATGTAAGGGCGTGGCTACCTGTACGCACGTGCGTACCTAAAAAAGTCGTAAACAAGAGAACTGAAATATACCCGGATTTTTCAAAACTGGACTCTAGATATCCGCACTGACCCTTGTTTATTATTTTAGTACTTACTAGGTTTCTCTCCTTGTTTGTTTGTTTTTTGGTTCATGCAAATTATATTAACTGTTAAAAGAAGAGAAAGCAACTGTTCCTGAATTAAAATTTATCCCCGTCCCCGCCCCCCACGCCACCCCTACTCCCACCCCCTCATCTTTTACAACAAAAGTATTTTGTCGATTGGGTACCACTCTCGGATCATTTTCAGCATCTGGGCTAAGTCCCCTTTGAAAAAAGACTAAAAAAATAACCCAAAGCACCTTATGTAACTCAGGGTAACAGTTTGAGAAATTTAAGTTTAAAAGTAAATAACGTAAATTTAGTAAACTCTTAAGACTCTTTAAAATCGCCACTTTTTCCGTGAAATCCCCACTTTTAACACTCCACTCCTTAAAATTGCAGCCTTAGAGATAACCTAAAATCACTTCCTTGAAGACTCGTTAAAATCGCCACTTTTAGAACTCCTTAATATTGCCACTTTTAAGACTCCTTAAAATCGCCACTTTTAAGGGCTCTTAAAATCGCCACTTTTATTTAATACAGTGATACACTTGAGCTGGACAACAAGACTGCTAAGATGGTTATAACTGTACTAGGGGAGGAAAAATTGGAAAGGCAGAAACAATCATTACATAAAAAAATAACAAGAGCTCCCTGTAGTATCAACGTGCAGTAACCGCGTTAAACTGGGTGTGTTGCTCTCGACGCATGGCAGCTGTTGCCATATGTGCATTACTCCTGAGTTTCCCATAAAGAAAACTTTCTGGGCTAACAACATGAAAGGGAACGAAAATTGAAAAGGTAGAAAATCACGTCAAGACAAGAAGGTTGACATAACCCTGCATTGTTGAAATCAGCCAAAGATTTCTTAAATATGGTCAAAATCTGTACGATGGCATTCAACTGTGCAATACTTTGCGTCCCGGGTCTACTTTAATCACGCCACGTACGAGCTTCGGATGGCTCTAGTAAAAAGTAGGCAAAAATTACAAAGGTAGCAGCGGGAATTAAATAACCCATGAAAAAATCTACCTGTGGTAATAATGTCAGCCTTAATATGCGGAAACGCCTGTTATCAATAGACCACTATCGTGAAATTGCTTTTAATTACCGCGATTTAAATCTAGTACATACATCATTTATCATTTATCCTTCAAATGAGATACGCAAAGCCAGAAATTTCAAATTTCACTCGAGAAAAAAACAATGCGAGAATTCGCGAAAACATACATTTCAACTTTTTGTTCAAAAC
>JAEMWC010001461.1:37500-40000 GCA_016490735.1 Pachyseris speciosa
GCCTTCATCTAAGAGGTATCTTTTAAAGTCCACTGTACTGGAAATAAAAGGAAACAAATTTCATTTGAATCGACACATTTTGTAACATTTCGTCCTTAGATTCGAATTCTCAGAACTGTTTTGTAGACTTTGTAGACTTAAGGAAACAGCACAGTGCTCATCATTCTTGATTTCAATGGATTCACTGAAGTGTCCTTCAGCCCAAAGAAAAAACTACTATGAAAGTTAAATAATTTTACAAAAATGAGAAAATACAGCTTCATAACCAATTAGAGTAACTGGAGAATCTAAGGCTGTTAATGAGTGAACAACTGCAAGAGAAATGTGAGGAGACGGGACGAGCTGAAACAGATGCACGGGAGTGAGATGAATAATTTGAAGGAGTCACTCGATAAACAGATTGAACAGAACAAAGAGTTAAAAGAAAAGATCAGGAGAGTGACACTTGATTGGGATAATAGTGTGGCTCGACTGATAGTGAAAGACGCATCCTTAGAGGAACTAAAATTAAAGCTAAAAGATTTTAAAGCCTCAAGCGAGAGCGAACTCAATTCACTTGAGAAGGTGATAACAGTGAGGGATGACGAAATAGCCGCTTTAGAGGGCAAGTTGTTAAAATACGAACAGAAATTCGCTGAAGACATGGTGCAAATGGAATCACAGTACAAGCAGGTGATTCAATGGCTCTATGGTACAGTTGACCAGCTCCTGCCAGAGAAGAAGTCCTCCAAACTACACATGCACAAGAAATCGAAATGCTCAAAGGGAATCTTGCCCAAAACAGCAGATTTTTTAAAAAGCAGATGCAGGAGCTGCAATCAAACGCCGAGAAGGAGTACCAGCACAAACTGTTGGATGTTTCTGTACAACTGAGACTGGAAAAAGAGAAGGAGCTTTCTCAGTTGAAGGAACCAATGATGCACGAAAGCGAGACGGTACGAAAATCGCTTCAATGGAAGAATCAAGAATCTCTGTTTAATAAGATAGAAGAGGCAGACGAAGAAAACCAGCAACTGAGGAAAAAGCCGATCAGTGCTGAAAAGGACCTCTCCGAAGTAACTGGGGAAACAAAGGAATTCCTCGATGAGATTGAGATCCTCAGAGATACTCGCAGATTGCTTGAGGAAACAATGGTCCTTTTGGAGCAGAGTATTGGTCCTGTGTCCAATCAAGGTGTGCGTGAAGAGACGCAGTGTGCGGAGGCGATGGAAGATTTGCCGTACGCTGGTTTTCCTCATGGTACTGTATTGTAACATTTCTTCACGAAACCAAAAGTTGAGAATAAACTACCAGCATCGCTTTTCACTGATGATTACATAGTCACTGATTGGGGTGCCATCCATTGCTTGTTGATTTTTTAATGGAGCTTTTAGTCAAGAGTGTATACTTCCGCGCACCAGAGTGTTACTCTTCATTGTGGTGCAAAATTACAAGAATGCACAGTTATCATGTGTAGAGTCATCAGCTGAGACTATGAGATTTCAACAGGGAGGTCAGAACTAAAGACAGTTTGAGTAAACTATCAAAGAAGATGTATGTGGGAACATGACAGTGGTGCTATAGTTAAAAATGTTTCGATCTTTTATGTTTAAGATGCTGAAAAGCAAATCAAGTTGGCATCCAAACTAAACCAGCTACGGGAATTGGTACCACAGAAAAACATTCTGGACTCAACACTAAGCCAAGAACTTCAGAAGACTAAAGAGGGGCTTGAGCATGAGAGAACAAGCTACAGGGCTGAATTAAACGAGCGCGAGACGCGGGAACTAGCTCTGGGGGTCAGCAAACAACAACTGGAGACACAGCTGACCGAGGTAGAGAAAGAAAACAACGAGCTGCTGAGAGAGCTCTCTCTCCTGCAGGTTGGTTCTTTTAAGTTGTTTATCGAGGGATAGCCAAATAACCTTATAGCCAAAACAGTTTTGTGCATGCGCGAAGACATATCGCATATTATATACTAACAATTACCATTTACTTCATTTGAGCGGTACTCCCCTCTCAACGCCACCATGAAGGCACTCAAAAGGTAATTAAATCTCTGGGCTTTGAAACTCTAAGCTCGAGAGGACTTTGGACATTCAAAGAAGCAGAGTATGTGGGGAGGACCATAAATCTCAGGGTACAGTAGTTAAGAAATGAGGTCGACAAGGTCTTGGAATGCTAGCCAGGTTAATATTGATGATCGCGTACGATTGGGTCCTGAATCTAAAACAGGGAGACACACTTCGTGAACCCTAATCAATATTGAATATTGTGATTGTACAACCTCACTGGTGAACGTCTTTCTTTTAGCGTGGCCGAAAAGTATTTACCCTTTAATTTGCCTTAATCTGATGAACTGGGCCGTCAAGTAGTCCACAGCTAAATTCCATAACCACGGCCCGCGCAGCAAGTTTACAGTTGGGGAAGGAGGTAGGGGAGGGCTCACTTGGAACGTGTTAGCATGAGTCAAATAGGGGGGTCGGGGGGGGGGGCATGCTACGCGGGAAAATTTTTAAAT
>JAEMWC010001461.1:45000-70000 GCA_016490735.1 Pachyseris speciosa
TTGAAAATCACATGGCTTCCGTCACCCGGCTCCGTTCACAATCCATCTGGTTTAACTCCCTTTTACGAATCGGAAATAAACAAATGTACTTTAAGCCATGGGCTGCCAGCGGAATTCAAAATATTAGCGACCTAATGACCAATGAGTCCACTTTTCCATTTTTCTCAGATTTTAAAGATCGTTGTAAAATTCACCCTTCCTTTTTGTCCTTCCTCGGTGTGATTTCAACCATTATTACACCCATTTTGAAATCACTAGTGATCCTTGCAATCTGATTGGCTCTCAACAGTGCAATTTATTCCCAAATTGCACCATTTTTTACTCTAAATCGCATCCTTTCTGTAACTCATCAAAATAAAAGTGAAATAATTCTAACCTAACAAATTTCATGGATAAACGAATATTAATAGTAGCAAAAAACTGTGTGATTTCAAAATGGGTGTAATAAAGTGGTAATTGAACTTCGTGTCATACAATTTTGGTCTGAAATCATACTTGTGATTTCAAATCAAACTCGCGGTGCGCGCTCGTTCGATTTTGAAATCACGCGTATGATTTCAGACCAAATTGCACTCCACTCAGTTCAATTACCATTATTAAAGCATTTGCCATAAAGCATTTGCGCATTTGCATTTGTGACAAGAGAGGCGTACTGAAGACTCTCACTACGATAACTTTCGTCTAAAATTTCTTAAAGCCAGCAAATCAACCCGAGTTGATAAAAAAGGCGAAAGAAGCCCCAAAAGAGTCAAATGAAGTGGTCAGTAGACTGCATGTTCGAAAATGAACCTGTGGACTGGGTAGCCATATATCGAAAACCGTTTGAGTGTACAAAAATTTCAAAACTTTTGATATTTCAGTTTAAGCTCTTCCACAGAAGACTTGCCAGTAATACTTTTTTGGAAAAAATTAACCTTACTGATAACAACCTTTGTAGCTTCTGCCAAAGGGAAGAGAAAACACTAATACACTTATACTGGAACCGTGCGGTAACTTCCTCTTTTTGGCGAGACTTTAAGAACTGGCTGCACAGAGAGAATCCTCTTCTTTTGTTCGATTTATCAGTTTCGTTAGTTATTGGCTTAATGCTCCAACCCTTAAAAAACAAATATCATTACTTTTCATTTTTAGTCGCGAGATTCTACATTTGGACTTGCAGAATACGCGGTCAATGCCACAAAATATAAGGCTTTCCCTATTTTCTCTCGTATTACAATCCACCAATTAATAAATAAAAAGTTTGGGGGGAGGGGGGGGGGGTGCTGCAGGGGGTAGGCATAAATAGATTGTGCTCGGCAACTTTTGAGCAACTTTTAGTGTTTTCAGCAACTTTTTGTACTGCGAGCAACCTAGAGCAACTTTTGCCTCCCTTGGCAACTTTTGAGTCAACAAATAGTTAAAAACTGATTAAACCATCATAAAGGTCTTTATTAAAAGGTTTTTATTTAAACTGGTCAAAACTAAGGATGTCATACGTTCTTACAAATGATTTATAAAATAACCGCCCACGAACTGGACAGCAGCTTTCTATCTAATGGGCGCCTTCATCCAGTGGATCCAGTGGTTATTCGCTCCAACAACAATCTTGTAGCCAGAGTCCTCAGGCTCTTTGGCCAGCGGTTAGTTGCCAGGAGAGATTCTGGGATACTGGGAAAAAATCAAATTGTTTGATTGGCTGGCCCGTAACAGCTTCCATTCTTTTACCCCAGATTTTCTGGGAAAATGGCAGTCCATTATCCCAGAGAATATCCCAGAGTCTCTCCTGGTGACTAACCGCTGGCCAAAGAGCCTGAGGACTCTGGGTATGAGATTGCTCCAACAATAGAGCTTCCCGCCTGCCATCTTGATATTTGCTGTAGTGCGAGGCATCACAATTAGAAGCTGAAATGTCTGACGAGGAAAATGAAAATAATACAGATATTGACCCTATTGAGGTTACCATAGCCACTGGGGCAACTCTTAGTAGTCAGCACTATGATGTCTACTGCAAACATTGTGATGTTTACTCATTAGAAACGTCATTAGAAAATACTTTTTATTATTAGTTACGTTGAACTTAAAGATTATATTGATCAGAACAAATAATGTTAAATTACATATAACAACGTCATGTTTTGAGTAGTAATCTAGAACAAAATGACTTTCAAAAGTAAGCAACTTTTCTAAATTTGAGTGGCAACTTTTAAATTTTTGAGCAAATTAAGAGCAACTTTTGGGTGTATTTTCAAGCAACTTTTGCTGGATTTACTAGCACAATCTATTCATGCCTAGCAGGGGGCCATGAGTACGTCATATGCGACTGTACCAATGTTTGGAGTGTAAATGTGTATCTATTAATGTTAAATCGTGAATACATATGTAAATGTTAATAGCTAGCGTATTTTAATTGCCTTAATGTGAATATTGTATTGTGAATAATATATTGTAAGTAATGTGCTATATGAAATGTAACGGAAATGTAAATATTGAACTGTATTGTGCTTAGCTTTATTACTAAATAGCGTAGTGTAATTCTGTAATTATATAATGTATTGAACGTAATAAAAAACTTTTTCTCAAAAAAATTTTTTCAACAGCCTCTGCAAGAATGCTAAATAACCGGTCCGCCGTTACATTGCCTGGAGGGGGGGGGGGGGGGGGAGTACTCCCTTATATGGGCTATATAGGTATCTGCGGCCCCAAAGGGTATGTTTTTTTAGCCGTTTTGGTCTGAAATGGGGTATCGATTTTGACCATTTGTTCTGAAATAGGATATGGTTTGTCCACTCTATTCCTGAATTTAGTAGGTTTTTTTTTAGAAGAAGTCACAAAAGCCCTTCTCAAATTATGCCAACCGAGTAAGTGAAATAGGTCTGAAATAGGGTCTCGAATTGTTGGTCAGGTCTGAAATAAGGTAGCGAAAATCGCAGATTTTGGTCTGAAATAGTGTAAGGGTTTCAGGAAGCGGGCCGCACACCCCCACCCAATTTTACTGGGAGTTCCCTCCCCCCCCCTCTCCTCCCCGAGGGTAACTTGGACGTTTGTTTATGACTTTAGAGTGGAAGGGAGAAACTATTTATCTCGATTCTCGGAATTCTATTATCAACTGCCTTATCTCAACAGTAGATTTCTATATGCGAACGTTTTATTTTCATTGTGGAAGTCAACAGAGTGTTTAATTAACGAGAACGTAGTTTCTTACCGTTTATGCAAACACAGCGGACATGCAACAAGTAAATAAGAGTTCTATTTGACTTAATATTTACATAATTAATGATTGGAAGGTGGGCGAAAAAATGATCAGTTGTAAAACTGAACGCTTATTGGCTGAAATAAAACTTGGACGTCCTTGCAAAGTTTGTGTCAAGCTTTATTATGATTTACAATTTTTATGAAAGAATCGCCCTTAGCATTAAAGATACTAAGAAGAACTGAAAACTAAATCCGAATGTGTTTTGTAGATTTATCCATGAAATGTCTACGTTCTAAAGGCCACAAAAATGTTAATCTGCAGCTGCTATGCATCTTAAACACTAATTAAACGGGCGAGCGGTCGAAAGATGACAAAACACAGATTTTGGTTCAGCCCAGTTACTCTTAATAATAATAATAACCAAAAGTTCATTGTATGAGGCGAGAGTTATTTCATATCCCAGTGTCCTAGTTAAAAGCCGGTTACAGACGAGCAAGTTTTCCTTGACACGTTTTGACTTGACAAACCTTATTTGCTGGTGTGTAAAGAAAAACTTGTGAAGTTTTCCCTTGACAAGTGCACTTGTTCAAAAACTAGCTTGACACATAGCAGAACTTGCTCGTCCATACGCCGGGGTCAACAAGGAAAACTTGTCAAGAAAATTGTCGTCCGCTGTGCAATTGAATTGCTGGCTACAGTGAATATTTGTCAAAGAAAACTTGTTTATTCGCTCACACCAGCAAATAAAACTTCTGAGGGCAAAACTTGTCAAAGAAAACTTGTCGTTCATAAACACGAGCAAATGAAAATTGTCAATGACACTTATCAAGGAAAACTTGCTCCTCGATAACCGGCTTTCGATTTTGAACAAGAGCACTTGTCAAGGAAAAGCTTGACAAGTTTTCATTTACACACCAGCAAATAAAGCTTGTCAGATCAAAACTTGTCAAGGAAAACTAGCTCGTCTGTAACCGGCTTAGCATGCTAGTTTTTGAAGAAGTGCATTTGTCAAGGAAAAACTTGACACATTGCAAAACTTGCTCGTCTGTACGGGTCAACAAGGAAAACTTGTCAAGAAAATTTTGGTCCACTGTCTAATTGAATTGCTGGCTACAGTGAATATTTGTCAAAGAAAACTTGTTCATTCGTTCACACCAGCAAATAAAACTTGTGAAGGCAAAACTTGTCAAAGAAAACTTGAGCAAATGAAAATTGTCAATGACACTTTCAAGAGAAACTTGCTCGTGTGCAACCGGCTTTAAACAAAATCTTCCCAAAGAGCTGCTTTAGCGAAACGATTGGTGGGTCATTCCAATTCTGTCGCTCGATACTTTCCATTATATTAGTTTAGTTTCAGGGAAGGGCCTGGGGAATTTACTCTAAGGCCGTTATCGCTCTTCTGTCAAGTATTTTGTACCTTCGAGTTTAATTAGCTAATTTCTTTTCCGAAACAATAATGAAATGGAGAAGTGGAAAAGATGACAAAGCAGTCAGGTTGGTTCAGTACAACTGAAATCGAATCATCATCACACAGGAAGTTTCCTCCTCAGCGAATATTTTTTCAATCATTTTGAATAAAATTGTCCGGTTCATGTAACATCTTTCGCCAAGCATTTTGTGTATGTTGTCTTATTTGCGCCTTGCACGCAGCTTCTAGTGACCTTGAGAGGGCTCCAAGTTTCCGCTCAGAGACAGTAAGCTGATAAATTGTTCAAAGGAAAGAAATTTTCATTTATTGAATAAGTCGTTGTTGTGTGGCACAGCATTTCCTTATACATTTTACCACCTGAAAAATGTTACTGATAACTAAAATTCGAGATAACCAGTTTCTCCCTTCCACTCTTTGAGATTCCAAAAAAATTTTCACACAAGTCTATTCGCTATTTTGTTGTTTATTGCAATGAATACAGTTGCCTTATGACGACCTCGTAACATAAACAAAAGCACAGTTTTTCAAATCTTATTTACCTATTTCACCCCGAGTTTTTCTATTTATTTTCCTTAGTGATATAAGAATTAAACGGATGTAACGAAGGCCGTACATAACGTAAGTATTAACTTGATGAACATAACAGTCCTTTGACGATATCTTTCACCGCTTGCCTCACTTCTCTGATCTTCCAACAGTACAGGATTGGGTTTAATGACGAATTTAGTAAAACTAAAGTCGATGTAAATAACCTAGCAACGAGAACGGATCGCGATAGTTCTCTTTGGAGAAGAACAATCGCTGTCGTAGAATGTGGGAAATAACATGCAACCAATGCTAACTGCACCCACAGTGCACTGTTCACTGTCTTTTTGTATCGCGCTCTGTTCGGTAGAACGTTTTGGTTTTGCTGTCCCTGTGGTTGAACTTGGTTATGACGAAGGGTGAAGAATATCTTGGCGTAAGAGAAGACTGAGATGACTAAGCATAGTGATGTAACGCTGTATCCAAACCACAAGGTTATGTAAGGATTCGACAAGTACATTGTCGAAAAGATAATGCACACAAGCCAAAAAGCAATGAGGATTATGTAAATTCGATTTAAAGTTACAACTTGTCTGTATCTGAGCCCTAACAAGAGAGCGAGAAGTCTGTCCACGCTTATTGCGGTCAGTGTTAACAGTGACATTGGACCCAAAATATAGCTTACGATGTGAAAACTTACAAACAACACACGACAAATATTCCACTGTTCACTCAACAAAGATATAAAATAAGTTGCGTAAAGAGGTCCTACAATGATACCGACAGCAAGATCAGTTACCGCCAGGTTACGAAACAAGATTTTGGACGGCGGATGAAGAGAAGACTCCTTATGTAGGGCAGCTAGGATGAGAGTATTCCCCAGAAATGCTGATATGGACAGAAAAATGTTTAATGCTGCGAGGGCAATCAGCACGTTGTTTATTCCTTTGGCCAATTCTGTTGTAAAAATAGCGTCTTCAAATGATTTTAGACTCCCATCTGCGGCAAAGTTTGTCATCGCCATTTTACTTCAGAGCAAGAGAAAGTGAGGTAGCGTACTGCGCGATTCTGTGATGATCAAAGCATTTATAACTCAGCTATTTTACAGTTATTAATTTGGAAGATCATAAAAGACGGCAAAAAATAAATATGTTGGATTAGCCTACATGAATCCTATTGATGACAAAATTAAAGAGGAAGTTTCATTTTCCCGTTTCACTAACAACATTTAATCAGTACTGTTACATCTGCATAAATGCAAGGACGTGGCTACCTGTACGCACGGACGCACCTGCGTGCCTAAAAAAGTCGTAAACAAAAACTGAAATATACCTGGATTTTTCAAAACAGGGATCTGGAAATTCGTACTGACCCTTGTTTATATTATTTAAGTACTTACTAGGTTTCTCTCCCTGTTTGTTTGTTTATTGGTTCATGCAAAGTATATAAACAGTTAAAAGAAGAGAAAGCAACTGTTCCTGAATTAAAATTTATCCCCGTCCCTGCCCCCCACGCCACCCCCACCCTCACCCCCTCATCCTTTACGGCAACAGTATTTTGTTGATTGGGTGCCACTCTCGGATCATTTTCAGCATCTGGGCTAAGTCCCCTTTGAAAAAGGCCTAAACAAATAATCCACAGCACCTTATGTAACTCGGGGTAACAAAATTGGGAAATTTACGTTTAAAAGTAATTAACGTAAATTTAGTAAACGTTTAAGACTCCTTAAAATCGCCACCTTCCGTAAGATCCCCATTTTTAACACTCCATTCCTTAAAATTGCAGCCTTAGAGACAACTTAAAATCGCTTCCTTTAAGAATCTTTTAAATTGCCACTTTTAAGAGTCCTTAAAATCGCTACTTTTAAGAGTTCTTAAAATTGCCACTATTATTTAATACAGTGATACGCTTGAGCCGGGTAACAAGACTTCTAAGATGGTTATAACCGTAATAGGAGAGGAAAAATGGAAAGTCAGAAAGAATTATTACATAAAAAAATAATAACAAGAGCTACCTGTAGTATCAACGTGCAGTAACCGCCTTAAACTCGTTGTGTTGCTCTCGACGCATGGCAGCTGTAGCCATATCTGATGTCCAATACTCCTGCGTTAAAATTGCCACTATTATTTAATACAGTGATACGCTTGAGCCGGGCAACAAGACTTCTAAGATGGTTATAACCGTAATAGGAGAGGAAAAATTGGAAAGTCAGAAAGAATTATTACATAAAAAAATAATAACAAGAGCTACCTGTAGTATCAACGTGCAGTAACCGCCTTAAACTCGTTGTGTTGCTCTCGACGCATGGCAGCTGTAGCCATATCTGATGTCCAATACTCCTGCGTTTCCCATAAAGAAAACTTTCTGGGCTAACAACATGAAAGGGAACGAAAATTGAACAGGTAGAAAATCACGTCGAGACAAGAAGGTTGACATAACCCTGCGTTGTTGAAATCTGCCAAAGATTTCTTAAATATGGTCAAAATCTTTCGTTTTTATAGAAAAATTCGAGAGAGAAATTATACTAATGGAGCTGCAAGCTGGTGATTCAGGTTAGTAAACTCATTTACCCTTCAAATGAGATAAGCAAAGCCAGAAATTTGAAATTTCACTCGAGAAAAAAACAATGCGAGAATTCACGAAAACATACATTTCAACTTTTTTATCAAAACGGAATCGAAGAACTCAAAGACTTGGAAACAAGACTTTAGTAGAGCTACAGTATCAAGAGTGTTTTGAACTTGAGGAGAGCTAAGGTGTCATCAACGATTTCAACATTTATTTCTCAGTTGTGCTGTTTCTGGGAACCAGACAAAAGACTGAAAAGATACTATTAAATGTTTATTTGTTTATACCTTGGCTCGAGCGAGAAACCTTGGAAACGCAAGTTGGCACGCGTCATGGCAACAATTACGTCACACTGGCTCGTGCCTTTGTTTATTTGTCAGCGCTCGTTCAAAAACTAACCTTTTGCTTTACAGTTTTAAATGTTTCACAAGCTAGTACCTATGATAACTATTCTAGCCTAAAGTAATAAAAAAAGCGCCAACAGTGCAAATTTTCACAATGCATAAATAGCCTTTTGGCAGAAAGACAGGAAAAAATTCCACGGCAAAAGATGACTACGAAAACCAAAATAAACTCTGTGCGCCTGGGGATAGTCAGGCACTAAGAGCAATGGTAGGTAGTGACGGTTTTTTTTTCTCTTCATTCATTCATTCATTCATTCATTCATTCATTCATTCATTCATTCATTCATTCATTCATTCATTCCTTCCTTCCTTCCTTCATTCATTTTCATTTATTCATTTCATTTATTTAGAATTCACGACATTAATCACCGAATATTCCCATGTATTTTCCCATTTTCTGACATAAATTTGTTTCATCTAGAAAAAGCTCATCTTTCACGCAAAAAGTAGGAAGGAAAACTGGCAAAAGCTATCAAACAGCACAAGGTAGGTTAACTTCATACAGAAAATGGTTTAGTTATTGAATTGTACAGTTTCAATGCAAAACAAATCAATGCATGGTTGTCAGCGCTTTTGAAAAGCAGAAACACGTACTTATAACAGTAGTCTGTGCGCGAGAAGCCGAGTGGACAAGGTTCTTATTATAAGCAGCTCAAAGAAACCTACCGTTTGGCAGCGCAAGTGTGTCAATTTAGCAGTCATTCACTCCTCTCTGTAAGTTGACCGTTTGATTTGCAGTAATTTGTAGACCCCTTGATTGCATTGTGAACGCCCGCTTTGTTGAGAAGTAGCAAATGTTGCTAAAAAAATTTTCGCCATCGGCTAAACTTAATTATTTTTAGAATTTTTTTTATTAAATTTTTTATTGAATTTTTTTTTAGTTTTAGCTGAAACTGCCGACGGTGGGCCCCAAACTTATGTCGCGCCTTGCACACCTTTCCGCCTGTTTCCTACATGCAAATCCGCTCTAGTAGGTGCTGTTTTACGCAATTGTAAAAGTTATTTTAGTCCCTTATGTATGTATATATACAGGTCACTTATGTTACATTTGTAAAACTCCCTGACGAAGTCTGCTTTAGTCACACGAAACGCGTAGGAGAAAATGAATCGTGTTACAACTCTAAGAGTTCGCAGACGTGCTGCTCACTAGATTATTCTAAAAAAATTCAACATTTTGGCCGACTTTTAACGTTGTTTAATAACGTTTACCCGAGCGTCTAACAATTATACAACAAATGTTAGACGAGTCGTCATAACAATGTCGTAGCCTTTAGCTGACAGCCCCGTTTTCGTTAAGCCCTGGCCAAACGGACTCGCAAGTAGACGCAAGTTGAAAACTTGCGACTCTGTTTGGCCATGGCTTGCGTGCACTTGCGTTGACTTGCGATGGCTTGCGCTCACTTTGGTCGAGATCAAAGTCGACGCAAGGTTTTCACCGTTTGGCCATCCAGCCCGAGTCAACGCAAGTTGAGTAACGTCCATTCGTTATTATAGCAACCTATTAGCCAATGAAATGGGTTTTTTGCGATTTGCACGTTCTTGCGAGGAAACGTGCGAGTCCGTTTGGCCACCTAACGCAAGTCTGTACGCAAGTACGCAAGTTCAACTTAGGCTACTTGCGACTACTTGCGAGTCCGTTTGGCCAAGGCTTTAGAGATGAACTAATTAAAGTATTTATTTCCTTTGAAAGATTAAACATGTATATTACTTAGGTTAAGTAGTATAATTCAATATGAGATCTTAAGTTTCAAAATTAAATTCAAAAGTATCATACGGTAGCCTCCTCTGCAGCCCAGCTGTGTCGGTAGGTCTCACTCCCCACCAACGTCTGCTGAACCGAGCCGTACAATTCCATTCCCAGAAACTGATCAATCACATGGTGGCTTTAAAAGTTCTATGGCTAAGTTCCCGTGGACTTCTTTTCAGCCGTTGTTTGTGACGGTTCTATTCTCCCTCCTGATTGGATACTCAGACACAATGGGAATGGAATGTCAGGTTGGGTTCAGCAGACGTTGGTGGGGAGGGAGAATAGGACCGAAACAAACAACGGCTGCGAAGGAGGTTATATCATACGGTTGTCGGAACAAAATCTTCGCGGAGAAGTGACAGGGCATAAAATTAAACAATTTTTATCTGGACAAGATATTCAGTTAAAGCAATCTCTTTGCATTTGGTTCACTAAAAGATATGAAAGCTTTGGCTGGAAATCTAATGAGAGAGTTTACATAAATAAACAGTTGTAGAAACTATATTGGTTCGACATGCCACATCGTCTTAATAAGTAGGATATTGAAATACTAACATTAATACTGTACTCAAATGTGACGACCGTTCCCTTTGCTTGCAGAGCCTGGTTGAGAGCATTGAGAATGCCGAATTGGAATTGGAAATACTAGCCGAGGAGCGGAAGTTTGACAAGTAAGTATGATAGCAATCATTTTTGGGATAAGCTTTTTAATCATGTCAAATGTTGAATGGTTTTATGATTTATGCGCCAATATTAATTATCACCATAGTCATTGTGTGGTATCTCTGTAATAAATGAATTAAATAACTCAAAAAAAGTATGCTAGCAATTCAGCACGACGAAGTTATGTCAAAATACATTGTACCATATCCTCACTGCATACTCATTACCTCATCGCCTAAGATTAAGTTATGGGAAGAGTCCGCGACTGTTAAGCCAATAGGCATGCAACGGGGATACGAGCAGAGAGGAGCTTGGTCGACCGCCACCAGTAGAGGTGGGTGGGTCGCAAAAGACGACTGTCTTTGTGGAGTACAGGACGAAAAGACCACGCTTCAAGCGGAGAGACCAAATTTAGACTCCAAATGGCGCAGAGCATTACGTATACCACCAGCAAGGGCGAAAACGGGGAATGTGATGGAACAACAGCATGTTTTGCAGTGAGCTAATTAATGAGAGAGAATCGTTGATTAGTAGGAACTCTTTATATTGCCGGACTAAGCGCTTTATAGATTTTCCCATTTCGCATTCATGACCTACCCGTATCATACGGCTAGGATCTGAATGCGAAAGGGGAAAATCTATGACAATGGTCTTACAGTAGTCCAGAATGATGCTGGACTATTGTCAGATGAACTTAGCGATTGCTCTTATTGGCTATCACCAGACGCGAATAGAAAATAAACGGGTCAACGCCCAGGGAACGCATATCCTCTTTTTAAATACAAAACTTAATTTCGTCGCGTTAATTTTGTCATTTGTACTCCCAGAAAAAATTGGGTGGGGTGTGCGGCCCGCTTCCTGAAACTCTTATCCCATTTCAGTCCAAAATCTTCGATTTTCCCTACCCAATTTCAGACCTGACCAAAAATGTGATACCTATTTCAGATTTATTTCACGTACACATTTGGCGTAAACATAATTAAAAGACAAAAAAAGAAGGGCTTTTGTTGATGGTCTTATTGGCTTAAGATGAAGAAGTAGATTCTTCTAAAAAACACATCGAATTCAAGACAAGAGTGCACAAACCATACCCTATTTCAGACCAAAATTGTCAAAATTGATACCCTATTTCAGACCAAAACGGCTAAAAAACCATACCCTTTGGGCCGCACTTACCTATATAGCTCATATAAGGGAGTACTCCCCCGGGGAGGAAGAGCTCTTTTTGTGAAACTAGACTGGTATTTTACAGTTACAAGGAATGCACATTTAATGACTTATGAACCGGCAAAAACGTATCTATGAGAACGCCGTCGAACTATTAAGCATTTGGCTTTAATTGTGACTGAAATTACAAAATTCAAGAGTGGTTTTGCTTGACGATTGCGAAAGTACGACCACTCCAACCACATGCCAAACCTGCTAGCCTGCTGCGTCGACATAGCAAATGAAAACACACATGCAGCCTATTTTATCGTTAATTTAATGAAACTACTTACGGTTTACTGAGCTCGCTCTCCCCATCTGAAGCAAGCAAGACGGGCAATTCCAGCTCCAGCTGCTGCTGGGTCGAGATGTCGAGATTTTCCGTTTTGCCACCAAATTTTGCGAGGAGGTAAAGTTTCAGGTCAAACGACCCTAGCCCGAACTTCTCGGCTTTGTCGTTTAGTCCGAGAAAATCTATGACATTTTTTCTAAATGAAAGAAACGATCTGTGTTGTTCCTCAATTTTTATCCTCGCTTTGTATCTTTCAATTGGTTTTTCTTCACCATTGCGATAAAAACTAATAACAGCTTTGACTACGGCCATCTCATCGACATCGCAAAGTCGTCAGATCATGAATAAAGAAACTGGAGATGGTCTAAAAAATAGTAAGAGCTGTCAAAACGTCTGTCAACTCGTGCTACAGACACCGTTCGGCGTTCGACAGACAATTTCAACACTTCCGGTTTGCTGAATAGTGAGAGTATCGGCTTTGCTCGCTATAAAGACTCGTAAAATCAGAAAATTCAAGACACATAACGTGTTCACACGAGACCTTAGACTTTTAGTTTTATGGCCAGAAGTTTTTACGGTTAATATCTTTTACGGCTAACGGTTAATGTTTTTTCAATTTTTACGCCTAACGGCTAGATTTTTGGACGTTTTACGGCTAACGGCTAACCCCATTCAGACCCTCTTAGAAGGGCCAAGGGCCAAGATCAGAGTGAAATTTGGTTCGGTGCAATTACCAATCAGAGAACATGTTTGCAAACTATCTTTGGTCTTCCTTTTCGACTTTCACTTTGCCTACCATTTACTTTAAAACGAGTTTTTAAAAGGATTTTCAGCGAACTAGACAAAAACATCGGTTAACTTTTAATCATGGATTCAAGTTAATCGGTTTAATTTTGAAGGAGCGGCCCAATATTATGGTAAAATCTCTTGAAACAGACTATGCATATAGACTTTTTGTTTTCCTTTAATTCACTAAAGTTCGTCTGAAATATTCCTTCGACAGGTCGACCTTCTTCTTAACTTGCATTATGAGAATATTATGTTCCTACGGTATGTACTAATCTTATTAATTCATAGCGTTAAATTCCAGTTTATCCATCGTACTACATTTTTATATTCGTATATTTGGTTAAAGGTTTATTTATGATGAAAATCTTTTACAATGGGTTTGCGTCTGCCACATGAATACAAGTCAACACTGTATAAATCTTTTTTATCTTCGCTTCTTGCAACGTTAGTCTATTACTTAACAATTTTACCCAGGCGTCTTGTAAAGGATTTTTTTCTATTTACAGAGCTATGAACGAGTCAACTGTTGACGAAGTGGTAGGAGGTCATTGGGCGGTAAGTGAGCAGCTAAATCTTAACAGAACTAGAGTTATATTTTGCTCAGGTCAAGACAGTCTTTTTTCGTTTGCCTTATAAAATCTGTCTGTGAGATTGTCATAAAATGATTCACATTAGATCACTGAGTGTCTGCACCACCAGCGACACGCCTTACACTATGCCGGGAGGGAAAAGCTTCCCTGAGTGTTGCTAAAATTTCATGCGAGTTTTCTCTTGTTGCTAAGTAATTAAATGCGGGCGAAATCTGAACATGTTAATCACCCTATACGTGAAACAAGCAAAAAATTGAGGAAAGAGCATTATAGCTACCCTTAAAACTTACGGTACTTGGGAAAAGAAAGTCTGCGCAAAAGAACACTAGCTTACTACAAGTTACTTTCCTTTATAACTGCGGCTGTCTTTAATGTATCAAATAAAGTTTAACCGTTATATAATATGTGATCGCTCTTTTCCATACAGCTTCAAAACATTGAAGAGATCCTTCTCAAGAGGTAAGGCTTCACCAATCTTTCATAAAATGTAGAGGAAGACATGCTTTAAAAGGAACGACAGCCAATTTAATGAAAGCCAATTTAATGAAATGTAACCAGTTTCTAGTTTTCTTGGCGCGGCTCAGATATTTTTGAATAGAGTACCCTAAAAATACTAGTTTAACAATACTCATTTGTAGCCGGCATGCACGGAGGAACGAAATAGAATTTAGAATACAGGAAGAACATTTCCACGAACTTGAGAAACTTAAACTGCCAAAGCGAATCAGGTCATCTAATGATTGCTCCTGTTTAACAGACAGAGGGAATTAGAGAGAGCGAGTTATGGGAATAAAGATACCATAAGTTCATTTCTTATGTTTGATATTGGCATTGGTAGTATGTAGCTTATCGAAGAACAATGGGACATATTATTATTATTATTATTATTATTATTATTATTAATGCAATTTAATAACCGAAAAAGAGGCTGAACGACCTCTGCACGGTTCTAAAGCTTCGAAAAGTGACCGGCGACATTTCAACAGTTAGCTCTATGATTAAACCAACCAGTGAACAAGAAGAGATAAGTTAAACTGTTCGAGTTGTGTGGGAGGTAAGATTCTCTTTTTCGATTAGTTCACTTTGTCATAACAAATGAAATCCAATATATCCATGATTCATTATTCTTTCTGTGCATTACAACGGCAGGAGCCCATCACAAGGAGAGTACAACTCCCATACTTAGCATTTTTACAGACTGGTCTATTTTTACATTATCTTTCCCGCGGAAAACGGCAACGAGAGCGCCACAAAGCATAATTTTAAAATGAGAAAACAATGGTTCTGCGCGTGCAGATTCTTGTGCCACGTGCAGCGACTGAGTTTGTGATTGGTCATTGGGGCTCCTGAGTGAGTTTGATATTGGTGGGAAATTCAATCTAAAAGTAAAGTGGTCTGGCCGTAACAGGAATATAGGGCAGTTGTACGGGCTCCTGACAATGTACATAAAATAAAATACTTAAAAAAATAATTTGTTGAGTTTTCCTTGGATGTTTGTAAGGCGAGCTTGAATTAACCGTAAGAGCAATATGAGATCCAAATGGTCTGCTAAGCAGCAACAAAATTGATAGTCGTAGAAACAATACAACTTTCTTTAATTTTCCAGACATGTTTCCACGGTGCATCCGTCATCATCAATGTACAGTTTCGAAATCGCCGTTGAATTTATAGCACGCGTGAAATTACAAGGTTGCGTTTACAATATTGCGTGTTAAATGGTTTAAACAATAGACATAGAGCGACTTACAGGGAGAGTGCCAGGTTATGTGTTTCACCTGCTGATGGAGATTGGGTTTCTCTCCTATTTGATATGCATGGATTCCTTAAGCCTCACTCGAGATCATTATCCTCTGTGGTAAAAAGCTTCCTTTCCTAAATGGGTATTGGTGTGTGTGTGTGTGTGTATTGTTGAGTAAAATATGACTAGTTGAGTAAAATATGAGAAAAAAATTGTTTTACATAGTGCTTTTTTGATCAAAATAATCTATTAAACTAGCCACACTTTTCTCTCAATATTTCTTTAAATAGGTCTTACCTTCATGGAATCCTTAGTCTGCTTCGAAAAAACAACTGCACGAAATTTATTCCCCACGATCTTATTCAAATGACAAGATATAGGGCTCGCAAAAATGTTATTCTTGACTCTAACAAGTTTCCTTAACATAGTGCGTCTTTGATGTGAATGGTTAATAGTGGCATTTTCCAGAAATGCGAGACGAGCCGAGATGAAGCCATTACAGAGGAAAAATGCATCTTCGAGAGGTTTGTTTTCATTCCACTACGGTCGCCATATTGTTTTAACGTTTTTTCGGTGGTCAGTTGTATTGCCCATAACAAGTTAGATACTTGATATATGATGAACAGGCTGAATTTCGATAAATAGCGGGAACCTAGAAGTAATTATCGAAGGAAGTACAGGAAAATATTCACATATCCCAAGTCTGATGTTAACACCAATTAAATCATTTCAGACTTGCTAAATTGATTTTGTGGATACATTTCGATCAATAATCCTTAAAATTAGCGAAGCTAAGAGCACGTAAACAACAATAATAGCTTCATTTGTCCGACCGCCATGTTGAATATCAAAATATACGCGCCCGCCGTTCAATCCGCTGACTGTCTTGGATTTCTGGCTATCAGTCTCGTACCCAGAGTCCTCAGGCTCTTTGGCCAGCGGTTAGTCGCCAGGAGAGACGGCCATTTTCCCAGAAAAAATTTGGGGTAAAACAATGGAAGCCGTTAAGGGCCAGCCAATCAAAACAGTTGATTTTCCATTATCCCAGAGTCTCTCCTGGCGACTAACAGCTGGCCAAAGAGCCTGAGGACTCTGGGTACGAGATTGTCTGGCTATGGGAAAGCTACACACTTCTACTTGTTGTATTTGTGAAGGACCGTTCACGAAAACGCTTAAATAAGATCAGAATCTCTTTCCCGTTTAGTCATTAAAATTAGGTGACAATCTTGAATCTTCCCACTAACCATCACGTACATGAATTATTACAGGTTTCCAAAAATTTTTAAATGCGATGTCCTAACAATATTTTTACCTGAATTTGAAGCTTAAGACATGTACTCTTTGAAAACTAGAGTGAATTTATGTAAAGATGAAATAATACACCGCGAAAGCAGCTAACGCACTTCACATTTGAAATCTTCGCCGGTCATCGAACAAAATGTAAACAAACAATTCTGCGAGCGTAAAAATTCATAACCCGAGTTATATTTGTCGTTATGAAATCATTCTGGAAAGCTATAGACTGCTAGGTTTTGTATTTCTGAACGACCGTTATCCAAAACGCTTGACAAAGACGAGAATCTCTTTTCCATCAGCGCTAAAATAACGTGGCAAAATCCCACTAAAACAGAAATTTGCACACTATTGACGTTTCAAAAGAATTTTAACCCCGTTAAATGCGATGTTCAACATTCTCATTACAATTCGAAGCTGAAGACAGTCTTCTGTGAAAATCTGACTGGATTTTTCTATACATGAAATGTAAAAACCACAAACGCGTACGATTACGCTTTTACTCCCACGTCACTCCCCAGGGGTTTTAGGGAGGGAACTCGAAGATCCTTGTGAGACAGACTCTTTTGCCTTTTTTCCCGAACGTCTGAAATCTTCTCCCAACAGTAACCACTGTGAACTGTAGTCACAAGATAGATGCTAACTTTCACCAAGTTTGAAGCTGTTAAACTTAACAAGGGCCGAGAAATCCGTTGATGTACAAGAATAGTACAAACGCGTTCCAAACTAAAATGGGTTTTTCCAAAATACAAATTCCGTCAGAAAAGCCCATTTTCGCACTGCATAAAACGTGATTTCCGACAAGAACGTAAAACACTCGACTGCAGGAATACCATTAGTTGGAGTAATAACCTGTTAACACGACGAAATCACAGTTTTAAACAGTTGTTTTAATAGATAATAATATTTACTCTGCACTCATTTTTACGCTAAAAATCTACATTTAAAAACTACGGGTAATACACGGACACAAAAAAATAGCTAAAACACTGCAGTAAGGAAAAGCTATTTTTGCCCACAGGCCAAAAAGCTGCAGAAAAATTCTACTATTGTATCTCTAAACCAAATGAATGATGCAGAAATTCTGGAAGCTTAAAAAAAGTTGGAGGCAGAAATTCTGCAAATCTTATTTTCCGCTAAATTCACTACTTTCCCTATAATTACAGTATGATGCAGAAATTCTGCATCTCAGCCTAGCGGCTTGAAAAAGCTGGATGCAGAAAATCTGCAAATCTTATTTTCCGCTAAAATCGCTACTTGCGCTATAACTACTGTATGATGCAGAAATTCTGCATCTCAGCCTAGCGGCTTGAAAAAGTTGGATGCAGAAATTCTGCAAATCTTATATTCCGCTAAATTCACCGACTTTCCCTACAACTACCGTATGATGCAGAAATTCTGTATCTCAGCCTAGCGGCTTGAAAAAGTTGGATGCAGAAATTCTGCAAATCTTATATTCCGCTGAATTCGCTACTTTCCCTATAACTACTGTATGATGCAGAAATTCTGCATCTCAGCTTAGCGGCTTGAAAAAGCTGGAAACAGAAATTCTGCAAATCTTACATATATTTTCCGTTAGTTTCGCTACTTTTTCTACAACAACTGTGTGATGCAGAAATTCTGCATCTCAGTCTAGTGGATTGAAAACGATGCCTGCAGAATTTCTGCAAATCTCATTTACCACTTAATTAACGTGTAGAACAAAATGAAGGATGTAAAATTTGAAATAAATGGTGCAAAAATTCTGCAGTGTTAGTTACCATTTAACCCACTACAGAATGTTTGAGAAAAATGGCTCTATTTAGCTTAAGACCACTTTGCAACAAGATTAAGCAGGCGCAAAAGGTGAATTAAAGTAATTTTCAATTTCTTACTAACCTGTTTGCAGTGAGTGCTGATTACCCATTTGCATTGCAAAGCTAGGTTTACAGCAAAAGTAGAGGGATTGTAAAATCAGTCAAGCAAACTGAGGAATTTCCCCGGGGGTCGGGGAATCTCTCAAGACAAAGTCTCCTGGGTGAGGTGTCTCTCAGCTGAAAATCCCAATGACATCCTTTTCAAACTTATGAATTTCCCCACCCCCTAATCTTTGATTGTGAAACAACGTCAAGATTTACTCCTACCTTCGGGCAAATAATTACATCGATCTCCTTGTATTGCCCCCCATATCTCCCTGGTAGGCCCGGGGGTCGACCCCACGGGAAAGCCGATGACATGTGCAATACATGTAAAGTATAGTAACAATGTACTCTCCACTTATACTGAATGTGATTGCAATAACAAGTTGAAGTTATACAGTACATTCGTATGAAGGATGGCTGGAAATTGTATTTGAAATAATTTTATCAATGAAATCATAGGGTTTTGAAATCTGCATTATGTTCTGGTGGATATTCTTGTATTCTTTTCAAGCTGCCCAATAAGGTCAATAATTTAGTCAAGTTTCAGCAGATTTTCACTCATGTCACCACAAGCAGAATTTCTGCATCTTAGCGAAATCTGTCAATGTTTCACCTGTTTTGACCAATGAACAGAATGCAGAATTTCTGCATCCCTCTGAGAAAATACTGTTTCTAAGTCACTGATTATGTAATCAAATTTCTGTAAATTTCCATCGATATTACTACGTGCAAAATTTCTGCATCTTCAAATAGTTGAATTCAGTAGAATTTTAGCCTATTTCAACCACTGAACAGTATGCAGAATTTCTGCATCCCAAGTAAATAGTTGCTGCTTATGTAATCAAGTTTCAGCAGATTTCCTCGGATTTTACCGAGGGCAGAATTTCTGCATCTTACAGTGTAGCTGAATTCACTGCATTCCAGGCCTTTTATAACCACTGAAAAGGATGCAGAATTTCTGCATACAACGCAAATAGTCACTCCTTATGTTGTCCAGTTTTAGCAGATTTCCGTGGATCTCACTGCGTACAGAATTTCTGCATCTTACAGTTTAGCTGAATTCAGAGCGTTCGAGGCCTTTTATAACCATTGAACAGGATGCAGAATTTCTGCATACAACGAAAAGTCACTATTTATGTAATCAAGTTTCAGCAGATTTCCTCGGATTTTACCGAGTGCAGAATTTCTGCATCTTACAGTTTAGCTGAATTCAGAGCGTTCCGGGCCTTTTATAACCATTGAATAGGATGCAGAATTTCTGCATACAACGCAAATAGTCACTGCTTATGTTGTCCAGTTTTAGCAGATTTCCGCGGATCTCACCGCGTGCAGAATTTCTGCATCCTACAGTTTAGCTGAATTCAGTGCGTTCCAGACCTTTTATAACCACTAAAAAGGATGCAGAATTCTGCATACAACATAAATGGTCACTGCTTATGTGGTCCAATTTTAGCAGATTTCCGTGGATCTCACCGCGTGCAGAATTTCTGCATCTTAGGGTCCACATACAGAACTATATATACTGACAAGTTAAACTGACTGTCAAGTTATGACTGTCAAATAAAGGCTATGTTTACTGCACCGGTTTGGTTGTTGTTGGGAATCATAAAATTTTCATTGAACACGGTATAGGCTTCGAGGAATATTTACTTTCTCAACGGAAAATAGTGATTTTGGAAAAACTCATTTTAGTTTGGAACGCGTTCTAAAAGAATGTACAAGAAAACAACAGATATCTGGCAGAGGTTCGCCGCCTGATGGATCTTTCGGCATTCGCGCCTGTACGCACTTTGCGCAGCGGAATCTCCAACACAAAACGAACCTCTGCGGAGGAGAGAGCCGTCCAAGTGGTCAGTATTTAGAGCCTTGAGTGTGCTCATCAGGCAGATAATAGCGCAAGAAGTGCGGATGGGTATATATTATGCCTCACACAGGGCATGGGCGTGACTTCTTGTGCTACGGATGACTCGGCAGAATTCCAATCAAACACCGACTTCAGGTAGGTCTCGTTTAATTTTTGATTCTGCCTCGTGTTCATGTGCACTACGAAGTCACGTGAGATTTCAAAGCAACTGATAACACACGAATACATTGCAAGAAACAATTTTAATAGCAACTTGAGCTTAGCTCAGTACACTGGTTGCAAAAGAAGGGCCTGGTTCAATCTTTCTGTCATAAAACCTGGCAAAAGTGGCAGCAGAGGCCCAGCCTGCAGTTTTCATAATCTCCATGAGGGAGGTGTAATTAGCTTTAGCCTTGGAAGCAGCAGCTGATCTAACACTATGAGGCTTGTAAACTGTAACATCAATGCCTACCCTAGACATCATTTGCTGGATCCAACGTCTGATTGTGTCTCTACTAGCTCTCTTATGTGGCTTCTGATGGGTTATAAACAATCGTGATTCACAACTACACAACAACTTAGTTTTATCAAGGTACACAGAACATGTGCTAATAACACAAAGATTACTGTCATGTGGATAAGCAGTTTACTTAATGATTAGATCAGAGGATGATCTGCCAGGCTTGCTTTGTTTTAAGTTACTGCTAGGCATAAACGTATAGGCAGCCTCCTCTCGGACCATTCCTAAAGTGTCTAAAAGGGGTAGAGATTGTCCTCTCTGAGCTGTGGTTAATGCAACTAACATGAAAAGTTTCAATGTACTAGAGAACCAAGTTGATATCTCATGTTTTACTATAACGAGGAAGTGGGGGCCTGCTCTGGAAAATGACATGACTATTTTCTGCCGAAAACTGTCATCTAACCTCTATTATTTTCTACTTTACCTTTCACTTTGCCACACACCCGTGCTAACCTAACTATAATACACCCCAAGTTAATAGACATTTGTGAATAACATTATTTCTAAACGGCATTTAAGAAGGAACACTGGCGATATTAAAAACGATCAACGTCTCGATCATTCCATGTCATTATCAAGTTCAAAGTAGAAGGCAGAATGGATAATGTATATCAGGAAAAATAGCGCGAAAATACTTGCAGCAGGTGATCGTTTTTAATATCGCTAACGTTCTTTCTTAAATGTTTTGCGAAACAAGTTGTGTGGGAAAGACAACTAACAACAAGACAACCAACTTTTTTTCTGCTGTTTGTCTACTTGTCGACACATGAAAACAAAAACCTTTATTTTAGCCTAACATAGAGTGATGAGGCGAAAATAAAAAGAATGAACTATCTGTATGAATTGCTCCATTTTTCCATTCATAAATAATCACTCAGCAGTCAGTTATGTTTTTTTTTTCTCTTTGGACTGAATATTTAGGCAATTTTCATCTCGTTAGACAGCAACCGCCACTGCAAAAACGTGAAAGAGAATATATACCTACTTTCGTGTAAACACCTGCTTACTCTTATTGCTTCCCCAGGTAAGAGTTTTGGAAGTTTTTCTATCTTTAATATTTTTTAATTTTGTCTCTTAAATTTTCTATTTTATTATTTGAAAGTTACATTTCCATCCCTTTCGGTATTCTAGTTTTTAGAAATACTGCTTATTTTTTTGTTGGCATCAGTTTTTGTTTCATTTGATGCATGGGGGCGTCTTAACGAATTTGAACAAGATCTCAGCACGGAAAAATACTAGCGAAATGAGCTCATGTTATTAATCTTTCATTAAATTCAATCTTGTACTCGGATATTAAAAACAAAGCCATCTTTTTCTTTCTAAGGTACTGAATCGCCGGACTGATCTCCTTCGAAAAAGCCAAAACGGAAACTTCTTAAAATTCGTTACTTTGTGGTTTTGATGTTCTATTGTCATAACACTACTGTTAAGACTATATTGTTCTCCGAAATTTAGTACGGGAGTACGTATATCAACAGCCTCTGCAAGAAAGCTAAATAACCGGTCCGCCGTTACATAGGACCGAGTAACTTGAACGTTTTTTTTTATGACTTGAAAGTGGAAGAGGGAAACTATTTATCTCGATTCTCGAAATTCTATTATCAACTGCTTTATCTCAAATGTAGATTTCTATATGCGAACGTTCTATTTTCATTTTAGAAATCAACAGAATGTCGAGTTAATGAGAACCAAGCGAGAACATCATCAGAGTTTCTTACCGGTTTTTGCAAACACAGCGAACATGCAACAAGTAAATAAGAGACGTTTAACTTCTATTTGACTTAACATTTACATAAATAATGATTGGAAGTTGGGCGCTAAATTAAAATCATCAATTGTAAAACTAAACGCTTATTGGCTAAAATAAAACTTGGACGTCCTTGAAAAGTTTGTGTCAAGTTTCATTATAATTTACAGTTTTTATGAAGCAACCGGCCTTAGCATTAAAGATACTAAGAAGAATTACTGAAAACTAAATCTGAATGTGTTTTGTAGATTTATCAATTTGAAAACCTGCAATTTGATGAAATATCTACGTTCTAAAGGCCATAAAAATGTTCATCTGCAGCTGCTATGCATCTTAAACTTAATTAAGCGGGCAAGCGGTCGAAAGATGACAAAACACAAATTTTGGCTCAGCCCAGTTACTCTTAAAAACCAAAAGGAAGTTTTAATTTACGTTTCAGCGAATAACTTTATAGTAACGCCACAAGACAGAAAAAAAATACACTTTGTACTGGTCCACTGTATGAGGCGAGAGTTATTTCATATCCCAATGTCCTAGTTAAATAAAATCTTCCCAAACAGCTTCTTTAGCGAAACGATTGGTAGGTCATTCCAATTCTGTCGCTCGGTACTCTCTTTAAGGGAAGGGCCTGGGGAATTCACTCTAAGGCCCTTATCGCTTTTCTGTCAAGAATTTTGCGCCTTCGATTTTAATTAGCTGCATGCCGAGTTTCTTTTCCGAAACAATAATGAAAAGTAGGAATGGAAAACTTGACAAAGCAGTCAGGTTGGTTGAGTCCAACTGAAACCGAATCATCATCAAACAGGAAGTTTGCTCCTCAGGGAACATTTTTTTTTATCTTTTTGAGAAAATTTGAAATTCAATCATTTTGAATAAAACTGGCCAGTGCATGTAACATTTTTACCAAACATTTTGTGTATGTTATCTTATTTGCGCCTTGGACGCAGCTTCTAGTGGCTGTGAGATCGTTCCAGGTTTCCGGTCAGAGACGGTAAGCTGATAAATTGTTCAAAGGAAGGAAAATTATATTTGTTGTGTGGCACCTTATTTGCTTATACATTTTACCACATGAAAAATATGTTATTGATAACTAAAAATCGAAGTAACCAGTTTTCACTTACACCCTTGGAGGTTACAAAAAAATTTTTACACAAGTCTATTCGCTATTTTGCTGTTTATTGCAATGACTACAGTTGCCTTATGACTACCTCGAGCATAAACAAAAGCATAGTTTTTAAAATATTATTTATCTATTTCACCCTGAGTTTTTGTATTTATTTTCCTTAGTGATATAAGAATTAAACGGATGTAACGAAGGCCGTACATAACGTAAGTATTAACTTGATGAACAAAACAGTCCTTTGACGATATCTTTCACCGCTTGCCTCACTTCTCTGATCTTCCAACAGTACAGGATTGGGTTTAATGACGAATTTAGTAAAACTCAAGTCGATGTAAATAACCTAGCAACGAGAACGGATAGAGAGATTCCTCTTAGGAGAAGAACAATCTCTGTCATAGAATATGGGAGATAGCAAGCAACCAACGCTAACTACACCCACAGTGCACTGTTCACTGTCTTTTTGTATCGCGCTCTGTTCGGTAGAACGTTTTGGTTTTGCTGTCCCTGTGGTTGAACTTGGTTATGACGAAGGGTGAAGAATATCTTGGCGTAAGAGAAGACTGATATGACTAAGCATAGCCATGTAGCGCTGTATCCAAACCACAAGGCTATGTAAGGATTCCACAAGTACATTGCCGAAAAGATAATGCACACAAGCCAAAAAGCATTGAGGGTTATGTAGGTTCGATTTAAAGTTACAACTTGTCTGTATCTGAGCCCTAACAACAGAGCGAGAAGTCTGTCCACGCTTATTGCAGTCACTGTCAACAGCGACACTCCACACAAAATATAGCCTATGATGTGAAAACTTACAGTAAAAACACGACAAATATTCCACCGCTCATTCAACACAGATATAAAATACGTTGCGACAAAAGGTCCTGCAATGATACCGACAGCAAGATCAGTTATCGCCAGGTTACGAAACAAAAGTTTGGACGGCGGATGAAGAGAAGATTCCTTTTGAAGGGCAGCTACGATGGGAGCATTCCCCAGAAATGCGGATATGGACAGGAAAATGTTTAATGCTACGAGGGCAATCAGCTCGTTGTATCTTTCTTTGGCCAATTCTGTTGTACAAAAATTGTCTTCAAATGATTTTCGGCTCCCATCTGCGGTATAGTTTGTAATCGCCATTTTACTTCAGAGAAAGAGAAAGCGAGGTAGCCTACTGCAATTGCGCGATCCTGTGATGTCAAAAGCATTTATAACACAGCTATTTTACAGTTATTAGTCTGGAGGATCATAAAAGAGGACCAAAAATAAATATGTTGGATTAGCCTATAAGAATCCTTTTGAGGACAAAATTAAAGAGGAAGTTTCAATATGCCGTTTTTTCATTTAATCAGTACTGTTCACCCTTTACAGCAAAAGTATTTTGTCAATTGGCTACCAGTCTCTCTTAAACTATGTGATATGAGCGGTATGTAAATCAATCACCATTACCATT
>JAEMWC010001461.1:75000-97500 GCA_016490735.1 Pachyseris speciosa
CTTTTGTCTTGTTCGCTGATTCTTAGAGAAGTCACATGGTCGTCTTCCCAGCCAAACACGTTCAGTGCAAGGTTTGGGTTTTGTTTTTCGAGTTTACAAAGTTGTTTTAAGGGGGTGGGAAAGTCAATGCCATCCCAGTTCAAACCGTCTTGAAATGGATAATTACTTGGTCTTTCTGCATGTACTTCAACAGGAAATCTTGCAGCTTTCAAAGCCCATTTTAAACATTCATTATCTCGGTTTTTCACGTTGACTTTAGTAATTGCTTTTTTGATGGCCAGTTTTTTTGGTGTCGGAATGTAAGTACCGCCTTTCAAAGGACTATATTTTGCAACATTTACATAAGCAATTGAGATTGTATCAATAGCCCAACCTGATCCTCTCTCTGACCAATTATCTATGTCGCCGTTTATCATATCAACAAATAGATTAAATTTTGACTCAAATTTTTGGCGGAGGTTTGCCTTTGTTACAACAAATGGCAAGTCTTGAAAGTAATGTCTTTGTGTTTCTTCTTCCCATTCTCCATCTTCGTTTTGCCTTTGTCTTGTAAAGTACCTTGTGGAAGTACTACTAATAAATCGTTATTATTATTATTATTATTATTATTATTATTATTATTATTATTAAACCTCCATACCAAAATCTACTTTTATGCTTCCGTTTCTATCAATTTCACCTTTTACAACATCAAAAGCTTTGTCATGCATTTCATTTTGTGTAAAATTATAAATGCTCCGCGTGTTTGGGTTTTCAGGATTTGTGCTCATCGTCCAAACACGCAGCGTATCGTTAAAATTTGTATCCGAAACCCAAAACTCACCCAAACCAGCGGCTTGGGCGGGCGGGCCGGGGTTTCCCCCCGCTGGCGCGGCTTCTCCGTAATACTCCGCAAGCACCTCTTCCCCAACTCGTGCTGCTGCCATCCTTGGTATACCTGTGTGCACTTTTCTTCAAATGGGGTACGGGGGTGGGACAAATTGCATTGTTTTGGCCGATTTACTTGGAAAATACACACACATGTAAAATGGTGGTTCTGGCGACTGCGACCCCCATCAACAGCATAAATAACCAAAATAAAGCTTATTCGCAATACTTCGTGTTCATATATGGTTGCATATCGTTGTGAGGGTTGCCCGAACAACGATATGCAACCATATATGAACACGAAGTATTATGAATAAGCTTTATTTTGGTTATTTATGCTGTTAATGGGGCGAGCTGTCCCAGAACCACCATTTTACATGTGTGTGTTTTCATAATCTCCATGAGGGAGGCGTTGTTAGTTTTAGGTTTGGAAGCAACAGCTGTTCTAACACTATGAGGCTTGTAAACTGTAACATCAATGCCTGCCCTAGACATCATTTTCTGGATCCAACGTCTGATTGTGTCTCTACTAGCTCTCTTATGTGGCTTCTGATGGGTTATAAACAATCGTGATTCACAACCACACAACAACTTAGTTTTATCAAGGTACACAGAACATGTGCTAACAGCACAAAGATTACTGTCATGTGGCTAAGCAGTTAACTTAATGATTAGATCAGAGGATGATCTGCCAGGTTTGCTTTGTTTTAAGTCAGTACTGCTAGGCATAAACGTATAGGCAGCCTCCTCTCGTACCATCCCTAAAGTGTCTAAAAGGGGTAGATTGTCCTATCTGAGCTGTGGTTAATGCAACTAACATGACAAGTTTCAATGTACTGGAGAACCAACTTGATATCCCATGTTTTACTATAACGAGGAAGTGGGGGCCTGCTCTGGAAAATGCCATGACTATTTTCTGCCGAAAACTGTCATCTAACCTCCATTATTTTCTACTTAACCTTTCACTTTGTTTTCACTTGCCGAACGCCCGTGCTAAGCTAACTATAATACACCCCAAGTTAATAGACATTTAAGAAGGAACCTTGGCGATATTAAAAACGATCGAAGTCTCGATGATTCCATGTCATCATTATCAAGTTCAAAGTAGAAGGCAGGCAGAATTGATTATGTATATAGGGAAAATAGCACGAAAATACTTGCAGCAGGTCATCGTTTTTAATATCGCTAACGTTTTTTCTTAAATGTTTTGCGAAATAAGTTGTGTGGGAAAGATAACTAACAACATAACAACCAACTTTTTTTCTGCTGTTTGTCTGCCAGTCGAGGCATGAAAACGAGAACCTTTATTTTAGCCTAACGTGGAGTGATGAGGCGAAAATAAAAAGAATGAACGTTATGAACTATCTGTATAAATTGCTCAGTTTTCCATTCATAAATAATCACTCAGCAGTCAGTTATGTTTTTTTTTTTCTCTTTGGACTGAATATTGAGGCAATTTTCATCTCGTTAGACAACAACCGCCACCGCAAAAAATTTATTCAAAAGAAAGACTTATTTAAACGTATTTCAACGTTTGGTGTATAGAGTAAAGACATCCTATAACACAATAAACGACAGAAGGGAAAAAAGAAACGCCGAGTTCCTTAGTGTATCAATTTTAACCATCCAGAAAAACGTGAAAGAGAATATATACCTACTTTTATGTAAACACCTGCTTACTCTTATTGCTTCCCGAGGTAACAGTTTTGAACGTTTTTCCATCCTTAATTTTTTTTATTTTGTCTGTTAAATTTTCGATTTTATTATTTGAAAGTTACATTTCCATCCCTTTCGGTATTCTAGTTTTTAGAAATACTGCTTATTTTTTTTGTTGGCATCAGTTTTTGTTTCATTTGATGCATGTGGGCGTCTTAACGAATTTGAACAAGATCTCAGCACGGAAAAATACTAGCGAAATGAGCTCATGTTATTAATCTTTCATTAAATTCAATCCTGTACTCGGATATTAAAAACAAAGCCATCTTTTTCTTTCTATGGTACTGAATCGCCGGACTGATCTCCTTCGAAAAAGCCAAAACGGAAACTTCTTAAAATTCGTTGCTTTGTGGTATTGATTTGCTATTGTCATAAGACCACTGTTAAGACTATATTGTCTCCGAAATTTAATACAGGAGTACGTATATCAATAGCCTCTGCAAGAATACTAAATAACCGGTCCGCCGTTACATAGGCCCGAGTATCCTGAACGTTTGTTTATGACTTGAAAGTGGAAGAAGGAAACTATTTATCTCGATTCTCGAAATTCTATTATCAACTGCTTTATCTCAACTGTAGATTTCTGTATGCGAACGTTCTATTTTTATTATCGAAATCAACAGAATGTCGAGTTAACGAGAACCAAGCGAGAACATCAGAGTTTCTTACTGGTTTATGCAAACACAGCGGACATGCAACAAGTAAATAAGAGACGTTTAACTTCTATTTGACTTAATGTTTACATAAATAATGATTGGAAGTTGGGCGCTAAATTAAAATCATCAGTTATAAAACTAAACGCTTATTGGCTAAAGTAAAACTTGGACGTCCTTGAAAAGTTTGTGTCAAGTTTCATTATAATTTACAATTTTTATGAAGCAACCGGCCTTAGCATTAAAGATACTAAGAAGAATTACTGAAAACTAAATCCGAATGTGTTTTGTAGATTTATCAATTTGAAAACCTGCAATTTGATGAAATATCTACGTTCGAAAGGCCATAAGAATGTTCATCTGCAGCTGCTATTCATCTTAAACTTAATTAAGCGGGCAAGCGGTCGAAAGATGACAAAACACAAATGTTGGCTAAGCCCAGTTACTCTTCATAACCAAAAAGAAGTTTTAATTTACGTTTCAGCGAATATCTTTTTAGAAACGCTACAACAAAGAAAAAAATACACTTTGTGCTGGTTCATTGTATAAGGCGAGAGTTATTTCATATCCCAATGTCCTAGTTAAAAAAAATCTTCCCAAACAGCTGCTTTAGCGAAACGATTGGTAGTTCATTCCAATTCTGTCGCTCGGTACTCTCCATTAGTTTGGTTTCAAGAACGATTTTTAGGGAAGGGCCTGAGGAATTCACTCTAAGGCCCTTATCGCTTTTCTGTCGAGAATTTTGCACCTTCGAGTTTAATTAGCTGCATGCCGAGTATCTTTTCCGAACTAATAATGAAATGGAGAAGTGGAAAAGATGAGAGAGCAGTCAGGTTGGTTCAGTCCAACTGAAACCGAATCATCATCAAACAGCAAGTTTCCTCCTCAGGGAATTTTTTTTTTTTTTAACTTTTGAAATTCAATCATTTTGAATAAAATTGTCCAGTGCATGTAACATCTCTTACCAAACATTTTGTGCATGTTATCTTATTTGCGCCTTGCACGCAGCTTCTAATGACTGTGAGATTGTTCCAAGTTTCCGCTCAGAGACAGTAAGCTGATAAATTGTTCAAAGGAAGGAAACTTTTATTTATTGAATAAGTCGTTGTTGTGTGGCATAGCATTTGCTTATACATTTTACCACTTGAAAACTGTTACTGATAACTAAAATTCGAGCTAACCAGTTTCTCCATTCCACTCTTTGAGGTTACAAAAAATATTTTCACACAAGTCTATTCGCTATTTCGCTGTTTATTGCAATGACTACAGTTGTCTTATCAGTATCTCGTAGCATAAAAAAAAGCACAGTTTTCAAAATCTTATTTACCTATTTCACCCCGAGTTTTTCCATTTATTTTCCATAGTGATATAAGAATTAAACGGATGTAACGAAGGCCCGCCGTACATAACGTAAGTATTAACTTGATGAACAAAATAGTCCTGTGACGATATCTTTCACCGCTTGCCTCACTTCTCTGATCTTCCAACAGTACAGGATTGGGTTTAATGACGAATTTAGTAAAGCTAAAGTCGATGTAAATAACCTAGCAACGAGAACGGATAGCGACAGTTCTCTTTGGAGAAGAACAATCTCTGTCGTAGAATATGGGAGATAACATGCAACCAACGCTAACTGCACCCACAGTGCACTATTCACTGTCTTTTTGTATCGCGCTCTGTTCGGTAGAACGTTTAGGTATTGCTGTCCCTGTGCTTGAACTTGGTTATGACGAAGGGTGAAGAATATCTTGGCGTAAGAGGAGACTAAGATGACTAAGCATAGTGATGTAGCGCTGTAACTAAACCACAAGGTTATGTAAGGAGCCCACAAGTACATTGTCGAAAAGATAATGCACACAATCCAAAAAGCGATGAGGGTTACGTAGATTCGATTTAAAGTTACAACTTGTCTGTATCTGAGCCCCAACAACAGAGCGAGAAGTCTGTCCACGCTTATTGCGATCACTGTTAACAGCGACACTCCACACAAAATATAGGCTGTGATATGAAGACTCGCAAACAAAACGCGACAAATATTCCACTGTTCATTCAACACAGATAAAAAATAAGTTGCGTAAAGAGGTTCTACAATGATACCGACAGCAAGATCACTTACCGCCAGGTTACGAAACAAGAGTTTGGACGGCGGATGAAGAGAAGACTCCTTGTGAAGGGCAGCTAGGATGAGAGCATTCCCCAGAAATGCAGATATGGACAGAAAAATGTTTAATGCTACGAGGGCAATCAGCTCGTTGTATCTTCCTTTGACCAATTCTGTTGTACAAATAGCATCAAATGATTTTTGGTTCCCATCTGCGGTAAAGTTTATCATCGCCATTTTACTTCAGAGAAAGAGAAAGCGAGGTAGCTTACTGCGCGATTCTGTGATGTCCAAAGCATTTATAACACAGCTATTTTACAGTTATTAATTTGGAGGATCGTAAAATACGACAAAAGATAAATGTGTTGGATTAGCTTATAAGAATCCTACTGATGACAAAATTAAAGAGGAAGTTTCAATATGCCATTTCCCTAATAACATTTAATAAGTACTGTTACACCTGCATAAATGCAAGGGCGTGGCTACCTGTACGCACGTGCGTGCCCAAAAAAGTTGTAAAAAAACAACTGAAATATACCTGGATTTTTCAAAACTGGGCTCTATATATTCGTACTGACCCTTGTTTATATTATTTTAGTACTCACTTGGTTTCTCTCCTTGTTTGTTTGTTTTTTGGTTCATGCAAATTATATTAACTGTTAAAAGAAGAGAAAGCAACTGTTCCTGAATTAAAATTTATCCCCGTCCCTGCCCCCCACGCCACCCCCACTCCACCCCCTCATCCTTTACGGCAAAAGTATTTTGTAAATTGGGTACCACTCTCGGATCGTTATCAGCATCTGGGTTAAGTCCCCTTTGGAAAAAGACTAAAAAAAATAATCCAAAGCAACTTATGTAACTCAGGGCAACAAAATTGGGAAATTTACATTAAAAAGTTTTGAACATAAATTTAGCAAACTTTGAAGACTCCTTAAAATTGCCTCTTTTAAGAGTCCTTAAAATCGCTCCGTAAAATTGCCACTTTTAGGATTTCTTAAAATTGCCTCTTTTCAGATTTAATTCAGTAATGCACTTGCAATTGAGCTGGGCAACAACACTGCTAAGATGGTTATAACCGTAATAGGAGAGGACAAATGGGAAAGGCAGCTGAAACAATCATTACACACACACACACACACACACACACACACACACACACACACACACACACACACACACACACACACACACACACACACACAGGTATCTGTAGTATCAACGTGCAGTAACCGCGTTAAACTGGGTGTGTTTCTCTCGACGGATGGCAGCTGTTGCCATATGTGCATTACTCCTGCGTTTCCCATAAAGAAAACTTTCTAGGATAACAACATAAAAGGGAACGAAAATTGAAAAGGTAGAAAATCACGTCGAGACAAGAATGTTGACATGACCCTGTATTGTTGAAATCAGCCAAAGATTTCTTAAATATGGTCAAAACCTTTACGATGGCATTCAACTGTGCCATACTTTGCGTCCTGGGTCTACTTTAATCGCGCCACGTACAAGCTTCGGATGGCTCTAGCAAAAAGCAGGAAAAAAAATTTAAAGATAGGAGCGAGACTTAAATAACCCATGAAAAGATCTACCTATGGTAATAATGTCGGCCTTAAATATACGGAAACGGCGTTAAAAATCGGCAAAATGTTCACCTTTCCGTACAGCTTACAAACTATACTACGATAGAGCCCAGGACCCCCGCAACCTTCGCACACGCGCAGACATGTGCTCAAAACTGGTTCCCAGACCATTTTCTTTTCCTTCTTTCGAGGTTTTGAATTTTTTTGCGGATCACCGCTGTACACTGGTTCCCAGACCCCAGCTCCTTTTTTCTCGGTTTCTCGTGCCCCGTTCCGCGTTCCTCGTTCCCCGTTCCCCGTTCCCGTTCCCCCTTTACCCTTCCCCGTTCTCGTTTTCCGTTCCCCTACCTGTTACCCGTTATCCGTTACCTGCTCCCGGTATTATTAAAATCCTCTTCCCTGCGGGAAGTCCGGGGAAACTTTTTCATCTACCGGAATGTTGTCAATAGACCACTTTCGTGAAATTGCTCTTTTTTTTTTTGGCTCGATTAAAATCGAGTACATAAATCATGTGAATTTGAATTCAATTCTTAATCAAAGAAATGTTTTGCCACACTTTGCCTCGAAACGCCGCAAAAGAAAACAGGAAAAGAGAAATACCTGTGAAGGTGTTCCTTGAAATTGAGGAGCAGCCGATTAAAAATTTCCACTGAAACAATTGCAATTTAGACCAATCACTCGGCAAAAAACAAAAACGAACAGCGCACGTATGCATATGCTTGAAAATGACACCCAGCTTTGTTACATAAATATAAGGGGAAAGGTCATAGAAAAGGAATTGACAGTTGTCGGTCACATCATTTAAAAAACGGCTGTTGCAATTTGGCGTAACAGAAAAACTAGAAATAAAAAAATGGGGCGCGGGAAGACCCCAATTTAGGTCAGGAAAACTCTGAAAAGATCAAGAAAAAAGACAGAGAAAAGGAACGACTTCAAAACCCAAAACGAGAGATCGTTCGACATGCATGAGTCATAGATTCATTTAAGACATTTTTTCCTCTCGAAATCATAAAAAGAAAAAAAAAAGAATATATTCCTAACAAAACAAAAAAAACAAAAAACAAAAAAACGCATCACCGCGCGCAAATGATTCTAAAAGGACGCTTAGCCACACGTCACAATGGGAGTGACAGAGCAAAATAACTGACAGAGGAGTCGGTCACAGTGCGCAAAGACTTTTACAGTTTTTAGAGAAAAATTCGAGAGAGAAATTATAGTGATGGAGCAGCAAGCTGGTGATTCAGGTTAGTAAACTCATTTACCCTTCAAATGAGATACGCAAAGCCAGAAATTTCATATTTCACTCGAGAAAAAAACAATGCGAGAATTCGCGAAAACATACATTTCAACTTTTTTTATCAAAACGGAATCGAAGAACTCAAAGACTTGGAAAAAAGACGTTAGAAGAGCCACAGTATCAAGATTGTCTTGAACTTGAGGAGAGCTTAGGTGTCATAAACGATTTCAACATTTATTTCTCAGTTGTGCTGTTTCTAGGAACCAGAAAAAAAAGACTGAAAAGATACTATTAAATGTTTATTTGTTTATATCTTGACTCGAGCGAGAAGCCTTGGAAACGCAAGTTGGCACGCGTCATGGCTATATTTACGTCACACTAGCTCGTGCGTTTGTTCTTTCGTCAGCGCTCGTTAAAAAAAAACCTTTTGCTTTACAATTTTATATGTTTCACAAGCTACCACCTATGATACAAAACTTCAAAAAATATATTTAATTGAGAAAAAAGTGTCAAAATGACATCTCTTGAAAAAACCAAAAACGTTTCGAGCATAGCCTTTCTTCAGTGTGAAAACCGTTAAATGTTTGAGCAACTGTAAAATTGAAAGAAACGTTACTAGGTGCTAAGCGCGCGGAAAATAGACATGCGCGCGCTATTTATAAGAAATGAAAAACATTATTTAGGCCCTCTGGTTGCATAGTGCCGAGCCTAAAAATGAGTTCCATTTTTAATTGTTTCCGTCTGGCATTGACTCCAGCACATTTCCGCAAACCTCTAACAACGATGTCAGATAGACCTTGGCCGGGAGAGTTAAAGTGCTCTGCGACCGGGAAACCTCTAGTGTTCTTTTGGACGCTTCGCAGATGTTCGCCGAATAATTGCGACTACCGGCCACAGTCTATCTGACATCGTTGTTAGAAGTTTGCGGAAATGTGCTGGGGTCAATGCCGGACAGAAACAATTAGAAATGGAACTTATTTTTACGCTCGGCACTATGCAACCAGAGAGCCTAAATTATTCCACGCGCTTAGCTCTTAGCAACGTTTCTTACAATTTTACAGTGGCGCAAACATTTAACGGTTTTCACACTGAAGAAGGGCTATGCCTGAGACGTTCGTGTTTTTTTTTTCACAAGATGTCATTTTGACACTTTTTTCTCGATTTAATATTTTTTTTTGAAGTTTTGCATTAATTTAAGTGCCACGCATCTACTGAGAAGAACAATGTCTATATTTTTTTTTATCCTAAAATATTACCTCTATGATAACTATTCTAGTCTAAAGTAACCAAAAAAGCGCCAAAAGTGTAAATTTTCACAATGCATAGACTTCCTTTTGGCAGAAAGACGGAAAAAAATTCCGCGACAAAAGATGATTACAAAAACCAAATTAAACTCTGTGTGCCTGGGCATAATCTGGCACTAAGAGCAATGGTAGGTAGTGACGGCTTTTTTTTCTCTTCATTCATCTTTTCAGTCATTCATTCATTCACTTTTTCATGTATAACTTAGAATTCACGACATAAATCATCGAATAGTCCCATTTATTTTCCCATTTTCTGACATGAATTTTGTTTCAACATGATAGAAATGCATGAACCACCAAATAGAAACTCGAAAAAAATCCGAGTTCCAGACAGGATTTGAACTCACGACCCTCCGCGATCTAGACGGACGCTCTAACCACTGAGCTACTAGAGACTCTATGGTGAGCAAGGGTAAAATGTGGCCTTTGACTGGAGCCGCATCTCGCGGTCACACAGCCAAATAATGACGAGCACAATCATAACAGCATCACGCAGTCACATTAAAGCATATCAAAGATGCAACCATCTAAGACCTCCAAAGTGAGTGAAATAAGAAGTACAACATGATAGAAATGCATGAAACCCGACATGGAAACTCGAAAAAAATCCGAGTTCCAGATGGGATTTGAAGCCACGACCCTCCGCGATCTAGACGGACGCTCTATCATGCATTTCTATCCTGTTGTATTAAGTACCCACATATCAATAAAACAAGCAATGAAAACGTAAAGCTTGTGGAATGCGGCTGGAGTGACAAGGATACTTCACAAATTAATGTGATTAAGTAAGCTGAAGCCACTCTAAAGGCACTAAGACCACAAGGTAACGGGCATTACCCCTTAAGAGCGTGTCCGTGTAAGAACCGACCACTCAATTTTTGGTGAATAATGGATTGCCCTCTTTTTTTTCTACACAAGTCAAGAAACATATGCAATGAACGAAAATGGCCTATATTTCGCCAGATTCGCTTCCTTTATTTTTTGACGAATTCTTTTTATAGGCGAGTCGAAAACCACACAAAACCGGAAATTGAAACACCTAATTTTGGTCTTTACGCAATGCATGCTAAAAACTCGCACATTTAACAAAACAACCTTTTTTCTTTTAGAATCACTAGATAATTCTTTTTTCTTTCCACAGAATAAAAAATACGCGTTTATCTTAAACACAGGGAAAGTTATGATTTTTTTCCCGAACCCTCTTAAAAACGTCTTTAGCATTTTTGCCAACATAGCCTGCAAACAAACAGATTTTTTTCAAAAGTGGGATCTCTACATGAATGACGACTGTTATCAGCTTAATGTACTAAGGCTAAGCTACAAATATCTGTATTAAAAAATGTAGGCACTCGTAAGTTTGAAGCGCAAAAAAAAATTCAACGTTTTGTGTAGAAATGACGAATCTCGTGACTTAACTGAAATAAGTTTTAATTTTTGTCAGCGAATAGTTTGATGTTACCTGATTAGATTTATTGAGTTTCAACGTTTGGAGAGCTCAGTGAGACTTATTTTACACCAAAAAATCGAGAAATCGTCGGAACCTTGCCTTGCTTTAACCACGCTTGCTGCCATCATCTCTCGAGACCTCGTGGACAGCTAAAGAAATCCGAACCCCAGCCCAGAAAGTCATCTGAGGGCCTGTTCACATGGAGGTGGGGGACCCAGCAAGGTGAGATACCCCGCCTCGGTGGGGTTACCAATCTCTCCATGTAATCTCTCTTTATTTCTTGATCGTGTTCACATGTGAAGTACTGGGGTACCTCACCGAGGCGGGTTGCCCAGTCAGCCAGAGCGGGTACCCCGCTTAGCTGGGGTGAGTTTTCTCCATGTGAATACTTGAGGTGGGGTGGGGTGATGTTCATACGGGCAATTGTCTCTGAATTCTTTGTTCATATACGTACCTAGCGACCACGCGATAGCATTTTAAACTTCACCCCCAGCGTCCCGGGGTTGCATGTGAAAGCCAGCTTTTTTTTTTACCACGGCTTAGTTGGGTATCTCACCTACCAGGGGTCCCCCACCGCCATGTGAACAGGCCCTGAGCCGATGTTTGAGCTTTGACTAATGCCAAAAGCATGTCAGACATAAACTGGAAATCGCGTGAAAGACAAATAGGGCCAAATAGGATTAAAAGCACTTAACTCGCGTTGGCTTGTGAACTAAAACAAAAGAGGACTATTCGAGTGAGATTTAGTAAAAATGCAACACCGCAGATACATTTCTTCACCGTTTACCGCGTCCTAAAACTTTAAATTACCGCAAACCGCACAGTTTTGGAAAACCGCAATACCGCAGGTTAAAACAAAGTTTTCCGCAAAACCGCATCACCGCGAACCCTTACGCCCCCCTCCATTGTATTTAGCTTATACCGATAATGCTGTACACTTCAGCTAAGTCCAGCACATTCAATACAGTTGTAGTTGATATATTGATGCTGTCTATTTTTTTTATTTCAGGTCCTCTCATTAGCCAAAAATATGTACAAATAAAATGATTACAACTAAATTGTCTTTCTGGTCTTTTGTTTCACCATTGCTTCTTGATACAGGGGAGTCACATGTTTGTGGGTATTTGAATCCTACTTGCTTTGCCATGTAATCTTCAATCCCGGATTAAATCATAGTGTAATTTTTAATGTCTTTAGGTCTTACTTTGAAATTGCAGCCAAATGTAAATATGGTAATAATGCTAATTTCTGATAAAGGGCTCTGTACTAGGCAATGCTTAAAAGGGACTTTGGGTGTCCAGAAAATCATAAATGAACTTTAAAAGAATCACCATTTTCTTGATAAAAATACAATACAATCACATCTTCTAAATCCAACTGCCATCCTACTCAATTCCTATTTTTATTCAGACAAATCAAAGCAACAGTTACTGATACCTCTCCTGCCACAAAATGGTATGGTATTTCCTTGAAATAGGCCTGCATGAATATTTTAATTTGTGCTTGTATCAGGGTGATATTTAAGCAAACCTTAGCAGTTTTTAATTTAATTCAGAAGTGATATAACTCTACTCTATATGAAACATCGGTGGAACATGAAAATAAAATGAAAATAAAAAAGAAACATGTACGCCCAGAGACAACTCTAGGAAAATTAAATGCATATAAGCTTAATTAAAATAACAAGACAATTCATCATACAATGTATAGTTATTTTTATTTGATTTCAACTGAAGAGTTCCCTTCTAAATATGTCCAATCCTTACAGGTTCATTAACAAGAAAATGGATAGCCTGTCCCAGGCTCTCAGATATTTGAAGGGCGAAACACGAACAGTCGAGCGCGGTCGCACCAAATATCTGAGAACCTGGAACAGGCTAGAAAAGGAGGACAGTAAATTTATGAAGATCACTTGTTTAAGCTTGTAGCTGTTGTAGCCATAAAGCGGTCAGCAATTTTTCTTAGCAAATCCTGGAAGGCTAATGGTGAACATAACCGAGGCGAAGACACATAATAATTGCTTACGTAACTTACGGCTTTACAGACATTTTTTTTATTTCATTTGAAGCTCTGAGCTCTGACGTTACGTTGCATCCAGAATCCGTAGCGAAAAAAAATGATCAATGGCTATTTAGCATGTTAATATAGCTCTCTTCTGAATGCAAATTGCGTTAGCGAGCGTTAACCGATCGAGATATGAAGCACGAGGGAAGTTTGTAGAGCACGAAAGATGTGTAAGAGTTGCTCGAGGCGTAGCCGAGAACAACTCTAGCTTCTTGGGTGCTCTCTAATCTTCCCAAGTGCTTCATGTCTCGATGAACGCACAGCTGACGCATCGTTTACAACGTTTTCAACACGTTAGACTAACGCTGACGATCAGCGTGCACAATGGAATATTGAATCTGATTACACGAATTTACTAGCTATGTTATAAACCAAGATGAAGTCAATCTTCTTTTGTTTTGTCTTCTCGTTTGATCCTCAACTAGGTCTCTCAGGAACTCGCCGATAAGGGAAGTATCTCCCAGGACCATTTGCTTGAGCTCCAGGAAGCGGATACAGAAGTGGAGCATCCGCTAACAGAACAGGAGAGCGCGAGCTTGGAAATAAATGATACAGAGGAAAACCAATTTCGGCCAGAAGAGCTCCAGAATGAGATAAAGGAGCTTCAGAAGCAGTGATCGGAGGTTGGCAAATCTTTATTGTTTCAGCTCTCTTCTTTTGCTCCAAAACTTTGAAGTTTGAGGAACTTCACAGAATAAAATCAAATATCAAGATTTCATCGACAGACGCGAAACGTAGAACCATCTTGTATATCAGTCTTAGCTGCTAGAAAGTGTTGCTCAATTGCAATGAGTGCAATTGCATTTTCTCCAGAGACTCGTTAAGTCAGAGCTAGTTTGTACAGTATACTAAAGAGTGCCAACGAAAATTAACGATCGATAACTTTTATTTGATTAATCGTACTGTAGGATTTTTTCCATGCACTAACAGGGTAAAAGTTTAACCTTGTACTTGATAACAAGAGTACCACAAAACCATACTGGGCGCCCTTTGTTATATCCCCAGGACCATATTTTCGAGCACAATACTGGCCCAGCCTATAACAGAACAGGAGAGCGAGTAAGTCAGTGCCACCGAGGAAAACCAAATTCAACCAGAAGAGCTACAGAATGAGAAAAAGAAGCTTCAGAAGCAGTTATTGGAGGTTAGCAATTATTTTTTACCAAATTAAGATTTCATGTTATCAAGATTTCATATGGTCAGGAAATCATGCTCATACAAATTAACTACTCGGTGGAGTGCCCTAGACAACTAAATGAGTTCAATATTTTTCTTAATACGTAGAATTCTTATGTTAGTGCTATAGAGTGTTTTCATTCACGTGACTACCGGTCATATTGGTTTACTGAAACAAAAAAAGTGTTTGCATAAGAATAGAGTTCATTTCCTAGAGGTTTAGTTTGGGACACCAACATGGCCGCCGTGACGTCATGTGAAAATACTCTATTGTGATTAGTTAGGGAGTTTAATTATATTGCAACGTATACGACCACACCAGCTTTGCTGAATCTTAAATCGTGTTTAACTAAATGCTGTTATTGTCGTCATCATCATCATCATCATCATCTTCATTATTACTATTACTATTATTATTATTATTATTATTATCCATAGACACGAAACATAGAACCATCTTGTATATGTCTTAGCTGCTATAAAGTGCTGCTCGATTGAATGAGAAAGCTAATTTGTACAGTATACTAAGGAGTGCCAACGGAAATTAAGGATCGCTATCATTTGAATGATCGTACTTTAGGATTTTCCCCATACACTGACAAAGTGAAACTTTAACGGCTTGTACTTGATAACAAGAGCACCACAAAACAATACTGCGTGCCATTTGTTATATCTCCTAGGACCAGGAGCCGATTACCCGGAGCCTCCATCTCCCATACAAGCCCTTGGAGTCAACCCTTTCCGACGGAGAATTATTTTTAGAACAGGCTTTCCCGCGGAAAATTTGTCACGCCCTAATGCGTTGTGCGTAGTAACCAATCAGAGCGCAGCTTAATAATGCTCATTTACATATGCTTTTCGTGCTCTGAAGAAACCTTTGACAACAATGGCGGAAAGCGTGGGGAAAAAAATTTATCGGAGTCATCTGATGATAGTTCGGCAAGTTACGTGCTTTCTAGCGACTCAATAACATCTTCTGATAGCAAGGAGGAAGGAGAATCAAATGAGGAAACTCCTTCGGCTTCTTTAAGCCAAGAAAAGCGAAAACCCAAACGGAGCGGCTCTTCGGCAGCAAAATCCACGCGGACTGGAACCCGTACAAAGAAAGGTGAAGATGCAACGCTTAACGATGAAGAAATGGAAACGCTGGTCTCTTGGATTTTTAGTTCGGAAGAATCCAATAAAGTAGAAACCGAAGTAAGGGCAACCCTCAAGGACGATCCACGAATAAAATTGGAGCCTGAGCGGATAAATGTTGTGGAACATATCTTAGGCGTCGCTCAGAGGCAGTTGTTTGAACTGTTGATCGCTGGATTTTGCCGGAAATTTTCAACTTTAGCCAAAGAAGCTTTCGACAGTAAAGACAAGTACAAAAAAGCGGCTTTCTCAGTGTCCTGGATGAAATTCTTGGCTAATTTTCATCCCGGAAAACCAACACAGGAGCGAATGATTTAAGAAAGATTATTGGCGAATTTACACACGAACTCTCGAGATGATGTTCATTGTGTTGTGAGTACGTGTTATTCACGAGTTGGTCTATTCGATCATACATGAACCATGTACGCCTAAGAAAGACGGAAAGCGAAACGGCTGGTGAAGGTATCAATGGAAGAAGATGTCAACTATCAAAAGAATCGGACGATACTTTGTATCGGTATTGTGGAGCGGCTCTGCAGCGTATGATTAAACTGCGGAAGGAGACTCTTGCCGGAAAAAAAGGACGGGGAGATTTGTCAAAACAGCGGAAACCGGTTATGGAGCAGGAGTTGAAAATTTTACAGCAACTCGTTATGAAGGATAAATCGACCATTTCCTCAAGTCTGAAAAATCTTGATGATGGGAATCTGGTGTTTCCCAGAGCTGAGATGATCACGTTTCTGCGATCTGTTGATAACGAAGTGCGGGAATTTGCAACGGACAGTAACCTTCGTCGATACCCATCAAAGTTTTTAAGCATGTGTCAGAACGCAGTTCTAAACAATGAAACCCTTGAAATGGACTTTCGTTTGCTCGTCGTTTCCCTTACGATCTTGGAGGACACTGACACGGAAATAATGGTTGGTCTATTCGAAGCCTTGGTGTCAAAACTGGCAAATACTCGAATCAACGAATTTATGAATGCAAGGATTGAAAGGGAACTGAAAGGTCAAAATAAGGTGGTTGACGCTGATGAGATGCTCAGACCTCGCTTAAAAGCGTACGCATTAGCCACAAAACGCAAGTAGAATTTTAGCATTTCTGCCTCAGTGTCAAAGTTTCACGTCGTTTCGAATCATGCAAGACTCAGTTGAGGTATAATTTTTGTGTGTAATTCTGTGATACTGAGGTTGTATCGAAGCGACCGGTTTCCATCAGTTATATTTGAATTTTCCTTGTGATACTGACAATTTTCCTAAGAGGTCAATATTTTTATTATCTTTAGAATAAGAATGCATTCCTGTTGTGATTCCATTTTGATGTTTTTATTTTTTTATAGTAACAATCTAGACAGGGAGCCAATTAGGCAACCCTGTGGACTATACACTTTAAGCACATAGGAAAAAAGAATACAGTAATAGGCATAATGTATCTAAGTCCAAAATTATTGCTTAATCCCTGATGTGTTTGTGTTTTAAAGTATGAGAAGCTTAAGAATGACAGGAAGTTTAAAATATAGTTTTTGTTCAGATTAGAACCATCGCCCTAAGGTAAACCCCTCCTGCAATCTCTTTGTAGCCATCTTTTCCACTCTTCCAGGTTGGATGGTGAGAAAATCATATTTTACTTCCTTAAATGTTTATTGACTAAATTACACTTGTCCAAATAATGCCCTGAATAAGGGCTCTTCTTTTTTGCAATTTATTTCTATTTGAGGAAATCCAATGGAGTCCTCCAAGATGTAATAATTAATAATGTGTCATGATATTATACCTGTACATATGTATACTAACACTAATCTGTTGAGTGCAAACTTTCCTTGAATTTAATAAATGGATACTTGTTTTAAATTGCACAGCAAGACTTTCCTTGTTTACAATAGAAAACAGAAACTCAAATTGCCATTATACTCAGTCATATTATTTCAGTGTGAATGTAAGAAGAGAGGCCAATGTTCTTATCAACAACATTCAGCCCACATATGTAATAGTGCACAAAACTTACTCTCCTCCATAATTATATTTACAAAGGGCAAAACTAGAGCAAATTCTGTTTCAACATTGCTCATCAAGAATCAATATGGGGATACAATTCCTTTGAATGTGATCGAGGCGGTTGCAGTCAACAAATACTCAAAGTGTTTGCAACTCTTTTGGTGGCATTAGTTCCCCTCAACAAATGTGTCATTCACACTCATACACTTTATTAATTGAACTAGGCACTTAAATAATGCACCCAAGTAAAGGTGCCAAGATTAAGCACTAAATTTTTATCCAACAGCAGTCTTGAGTAAGCAGTAATAAGATTGCTCGGACAATCGGCCATCAATATAACAGCACCACTGTTGTTGTGGACATGGCTATCAATTAAGGCACAAAGGCCATTTGCTTGAATTAAAATTCCCACTGACTTGTCATTTGCAATTAAGACTCCATAGGATGGTTGCAGAACATTTCCTAAATGTGCTGCTAAATCAGCCAAGCCATTTGCATTATTAAAGCCAAAAATTGCGCTTACCGCTAATTAGACATTAAACTCAGTGCCTGAAGCCTGGACTACCTCTTCTACATCTAAGTAAACAGCTGTATCACCAAAATGATCATCATATATATGATTACCATCACGTATAGCATTTACAAATAGTGTGATCCACAACTGAGGCAGCTGCCCCCAAAGTAATGAAATATCTAGTTTATGCATCATTGCATAGTCCCCAAACCTAACTGCGATAATTGTGCAAGCATTGCCGCTCTGCCTTCCTCCTAGCGAGGACTGTGCTATCGTTGGAGGAAAAGAAAACTGACATAGAGACCTAGAAACATTTTTGCACTTAACAGAAATCTGGTTGTCAGCTGTAATTGACTGCCCATCTACATTTAAAATCTGGTCTCTGTAACCTTTCTCTGAATGTTGATTTACAACTAAATCTTTCCTGTAAATAAACCTGCCTAAAGCAGGTGAGTAGGCAATGGCAGACAGATTTCCTCCACTTGTGTGTTTGAGCACACTAAAAATTGACTCTAATGCACTGCCATTGATTCTGAGGGGGCTAATAAAGTACCTCCCATCCGGGGAGACATAGGTAAAAAACCCATGCACAGAATAAAAGGAATCCATGCACAACAACTCGAAGAAGATCCCAAGTCTAGGGCAGAGAACATAAAAAGAATAATTTAACATTAACATCAAAATGATTATGAAAATCATATGACTATGGTTTCCTTGCTCTCTTCATATGCTTGGGAGGAGACTCATCAGTGAAAATATATCAACTCGAGCAACTTTTCTTATAACTTTACTGCCAATGCAAGTCTCTTGTTTGCCACAGACATTGATTATGCCTTGTTTCTTTTGGCAAGTTGATAATAAGGTTATTGTTTTGACTTAGTAGTTCTGACATGACCTACAGCTGTAGTTCTTTACATGGATGCATTCAAAAAAATTGTTCATTGAGTGTCAACAGTAGGGCTGAGGAGGTGAATATTGTTCAATATTATTTTTTAGTCAGTGCACTGATTTAATTTTATTCAAGCAACAATGAAATTAAACTAACTTAGTCTTTAAAAAAACTTACCTGCCATGCAAGAAACTTTGTCTGTCTGGATTTCTTGGCGTTGTCAGGGTAAACTATGGGCAAAAATGAAACCTCTTTGAGTACTGTTTACTTCACAATCCAAATGGTAAGAGTTCATAGGCGGTGTTTATTGCAAAGTATTCTTCACTCGCCAGCAAATGAGTGTATAAGTAGACACATCGTTAATATCGAAAATTGAAGTAACATTTTTAAAGAAAATAATTATTTTCATCTCAAAAATACAGGTAAATGCTTTGCCATTAGAAGGCCTACCCTCTGTACTCTTTCGAGTAACCAGAAAGTAACACACCTGTTTGTCCTTTTAGTTTTTTTGATTCATTAATAAATATATTATGTGTGGCTCCTTAAGTGAAAGCTTCAGGTGTTAGTAATTTATTTAAACCAGTACACGCAAAATAATGTTAAAAATAATACCAGTTTCTTCATGACTGTGGCACCATTTCTCAAAGAAATCCATTCCCTTCTTTATATTCTGAATGACAGGGCTATTTAAACTGTTAATTCTACGTCGGCTCAAGAGACCATTCTCGAAAATCAGATTGCATGCTTCTAGATAGCTGGCCACCGGTTTAGCTCTATCCTAATTAGGCTCCTCTGACAGGTCTTTAATGGCTGAAATCATGTATCTTTGCTACAGATCAAAAGAAAAATAGAATATTTTCACTACAATGTGACATGTCTTTCATAAAGGCCTAGATTTTTTGTGGAGAAAGGCATTATATTTTTCTTTAGGGAACCCACATAAATTACAAAAGATATATATCTTACTGATTTGCAATTAAATAATAATTCAATCACCTGAATAATCTTGGCTGGTTTGACATTTAGTCGTGTCCAATTGTCTCGGTAGACAAAGCATACTTTAAGCCCGGTACTTTACGGCTTCTTCCTGTCTTTTTCAGATGGATACAACACGAGTACACGGCCAGGAGTGGCAGTTTCATCAGAGCTCTCGAAGGGGGAGTGCTCGATAGTAAGATCTAGTATTTCACCAACTAAATTTGCGGCTAATATTTCTTGGAGCCAACTTTCCAGTATCTCCGCCCCGTCATCTTTCCTCTGAAGGAGTTTTCTTTTAAGCTTTTCCTTTGCAGTTTCCGGGCCGGCAACATCGCCAATCGAGCTACTAGAACTTGCGTTTCCTTCGGTACCATCGCGATCGGCGCGGGCGAAATTGAACGTCTTCCTGCTTTTACTACTTCGTTCTCCCTCAGAAAAATTAAACTCATCACCAGAACGCTTCATTTTTAAAAAAAAAACTCTCTTTCAAAAGGATTCTTTCCATAGCATCCAACTAAACAATTATTCGAACTGGGTAATCGGCCTGGTCTCACCGGGGACAGTAAACACATGCTGGATATATTCCAACACTTTCATTACAGTCATATATTAACTGTTTTAACTGGTAACCAGCTTCCCTCGATCGTAAAAGTTGGAATGGATAAAATATATAAAGGAAAACGGTGGTGGAACAAGGAGGAAACTTGTTGGCCAATTTCCCTCTTCCGACGCCATCTTTTTTTTCTCACGACGGCAATATGCGGACGTTCTCGGAAACAATGTATTTTCGCGGGAAAGCCTGTTCTAAAAGTAATTCTTCGTCGGAAAGGGTTGACTCAAGGGTACAGCACATATGGAGGTTCCGGGTAATCGGCTCCTGCCTAGGACCATATGTTCGAGCTCCAGGAGGCGGATACAAAAACTGGCGCAACCTATAACAGAACAGGAGAGCGAGGAAGTCAGTGCCACCGAGGAGAAGCAAGTGCAGAAAGAAGAGTTACAGAATGAGATAAAGAAGCTTCAGAAGTAGTTATCGAAGGTTGGCAAATCTTTATTGTTTCAGCTCTCTTCTTTCTAAGGTTTGAGTTTAAGTTAAATCACAGAACAATACTGTGTGTCATTTCTTACACATGAATTCTCATAGCTTAATGTTCTATTTATAATGGTAATTAAACTGAGTAGAGTGCAATTTGGGCTGAAATCATACGCGTGAATTCAAAATCGAACGAGCGCGTAGCGCGAGTTTGATTTGAGATCACAAGTATGATTTCAGACCAAAATTGCATGACACGAAGTTCAATTACCACTTTATTACACCCATTTTGAAATCACACAGTTTTTTGTCCATATTAATGTTTGTTTATCCATGAAATTTGATAGGTTAGTATTATTTCACTTTTATTTTGATGAGTTGCAGAAAGGATGCGATTTAGAGAAAAAAATGATGCAATTTGGGAATAAATTGCACTGTTGAGAGCCAATCAGATTGCAAGGATCACCAGTGATTTCAAAATGGGTGTAATAAAGTAAGAAACTCATCTATTTTATTTTTTTGTCTCAAATAAAATTTATCTCGAACTGTTACCCACCTCGAGCAGCTATGTTAACTGCGGGTAACAAATATTGTACACAGTTTGTTATATATAATAAATTGTTGCTGTTGTTGAGTTATGACTGTCTTATATGTCATAATACTTGCTGAAGTGTCTTTCAGCACACAGAAAAACTGCTGTGAAAGCTCAATAATTTTACCAAAAGAAAATACATCTTTATAACCAATTACACTAAAATAGTCACTGCGTAGAAACGCTAGATCATGTTAACAAGACTTTAGGTTTGTGTCTGGAAGTGTAGGATTCCAGCAATACTTTTCTTGGCTTTATTGTTTAGAGAGATGCAATGTTGAAATCACAACAGTGTGAACTGGACAAAGCCTCTGAAGAGCTCCTGGACAACAGTATGTTGCCCAGTATCCGGACACTTAAAAGGAAAACTCAAATTTTCCGGCGCCCTTCTTAATTTTCGGTAAATGAATTGTTCTGAAAGAAAGCCGAACATTTCAGCTTTGAAATGCAAGTTTTGGCGGGCTCACAGCTTGAGAAACAGTTGCAGAAGGCGCCGTTCTGTTCAGGTGATCAAATTTTCATGGCTAATATTTACGCTGTTTACTCAGTAAAATTTAAGCTATATTTGTGCGTTGTCCGTGCTTTTAACTTAGCCATTTCCAAACTGAAATATTTTGCAATCACAGCTACCTTGTAGGCCCAATGTGAATTACAAATGTTTTTGATGCCACTACAATTCCTTGAACAGAGAAAAGAAAAAGTATAAACGTTTAACATTTCCTTGTAAATCTTGAAGAAAAATTCGAGGAAAACAGAACCGGCCTTCAAAACTTTATTTGCAATTTACTTAAAAATGCTCTTTCCGGTTTTTTTTTCTTTCTAAGTTTGCCTACAAGCTGTGGAAATTGAATAGTTAACACTCTTTAAGTTTCGTAATTAAGTGTCCGATTGGATTTCGAGATAATTGAGCTTTTTCAATTGCAAATTGAGTGGCCACGCATTACGATCGTTATGGTAACATCTGTTGCTTAGAAACCAATGGAAAAAGCAAAAATTGATCATACATCGAAAAGATGTTGTAGTGTCAAGGCAATCGAAGATTGTCTTCTCTAGGAAAGTCTGATTTCAACAGATACACTCCAAAGCCAAAAAGTCTGATGCAAGCCTCCTTAGTGTTTGTCCTTCGTCCAAGAAAATCCAAAAGTTTCTTAGCCTCTTAATTACACAACACTAGAGTTTTTTGACAAAACGTATCCTGTTTAAGCCATCCTTCCACTGCAC
>JAEMWC010001461.1:102500-130000 GCA_016490735.1 Pachyseris speciosa
AAGCACACAAAAAGATCACTGCGCCACGTCACATTTTATCTATGTACACCGGTTGCAGAATTATATATTTGTAGTACACATTGCATGAAACTTCCCAATAAATATGGCTTTCCACCAAACCGCAAGTTTTTTGTAACACACTTTTTAAATTAGTACAATATTCAAATTTTAATTTTGCTCGAAGTCATAACTGATACAATCAAATGATTGCTGGCCACCTCTTGGCGGGAAAAGCAGCCATCTTGGATTTCAGGGGAGACTGGGAATGAATAAACCTATTTGGCCAGCAGCTACACCAGTGCGCAGGCTCAAAGAAACGGTTCCAACGGATGGTGACGAGCTTTTTAAGGACGGTGCCTCATATTGCTAGTGCGCATTCGTTCTGCGCACCACGCAACCATCTTATCTTGCGCGATTACTCGCGCGATTTCCCCAGAAGATTGTTTGATTTGATGGTTATCGTATTTTTTGTAAGCTCTTGATTTAGTGGATAGTTTTACAGGATTGGCAACAGGCTGTCTACACCAAAAACCCGTGTGGTGTGTTTTATGAAATTACGCTGAATCACGCCGGAAAAAGCAATTGAAGTGAAGTGGCAAATAATATAAGATTTCAGCTTAATCAAAACATATCGCTGTATAAACTGATTCAAAGGAATCGCTTAAAAAGTCATGTGCTACACATATCGGTTTAATACACAACAAATCCGTTTCGGTTTTATTCTTTTATTTTGTTGCTGTTTCAACAATAATAAAAAGAAAGATGTTGTCATCGCACGTAAGATATAACATAACACGATGTCTTACCTTCGTAACTGATGAAAAGCTTGAACTTAATTGGCCTGAATAACGGACTGCGAAAATCAGAAGCAAGGAATCACGAATACTGGCTCTCAAACTGTGTAGTTTTTATGCATTTCAGAACTCCTTCCAGAAAGATAATACAACCACAAGAAACAACTGCGAAAGTAATTGACAAAAATACAAGACGTGATCTTACGTACGTGTTTGTTTTCCACTTCGCCAGAGCCTAAAAGGGCAAGTTATACTGGAAAAAAAACCTTGAAATTTACGCAAAATGCACGTCTCAAAACGTCTTCGAATTTGCTCTTAGCATTCAAAGCCATCTTCATTGAAAAATGTCCTCTAATTCCCAAAGAATCAAGAAAACTTTTTGTTCCAGCATGTGTCACCATACCGGATATCCCAGCATGCCCAAGGAAAAGACATGCAAATATTTCACTTACTAGGGAGGGGGTAGAGCAAAAATTGTGCCAAGCCCCCAAAACAGCGCCTTAAAAGTAGAAAATAACCAATTTAGCTCTAAAAAACGCATGGTGACCCCCACTTTTTACCTCACAAAACGAAAGTGGTAAGTCTCAACACATGGTGATTTTTTCGTAGTTCGCAAAATATATTTAGGCTGTGTTTTTGCTCAACTAAAAGGGAGCAGTCAGGGCCAAAAATGCCTCCAATACAATGATTTTGTAATAAATACCACATAAAAAGTAGTTTTTATATCACCAGTTGTTGTGTGTTTCAAAGCTTTTGGTTTGTTGTTGCCTTGGTATATGTAAGCAGGAATTCTAAGGAAATGTTCAGAGAAATATTTCTTCTTTTCTTTTTTGCGAAAAGAAAAATACTAAGTCTCTATTTTTTGCAGCTTTGGACTTAATTATCTCTGAAAAATGCATGGTTACCCCCCATTTTCTTTTCAATTTTCGTTAGCCCTTACCAACATCTACATTTTAGCATAGTGATAATCCGCGAAAAAATATCTTCGTATTAGGAGGCACCGTCCTTAAGTTCGTGTTTGAAGTGTTTTCTCATTTTCCTTTAAGCTTAAAATGTTTGTTGAAGACAAAAAGATGCAGATAACTACCCTTTTGAAACAGGTACGATTTAGTTTAACCCAAATTATATGAATATTGGTGAAAGATCGGCTTCGAAAAGTGGTTCTTCATTCGTAGAGGTAAACTGAGGTAAAGGTCAACCATGTCGTTTCCTCAAGCTAAATTTGAGGCTGTTGGACTGCTATGTTTGCTTGTTTAAGACTCTGCAGCCTCTTCATAGCATAATTTCTAAATTTTAAGCGAAATGGTAGACAATTTGAGTCGTGCTAGCACTCTACTGCCTTCTTAATTCCATGGTGATTGACTCACTCAGTGCGTGTCTTGTTTGAATCTTGAAAACGTAGAGCTTGTGGGATGTGGCTGGAGTGACAAGGATACTTCACAAATTAATGTGATCAAGTAAGCTGAAGCCACTCAAAAGGCACTAAGGCCACAAGGTAGCGGGCATTACCCCTTAAATCTACCAAAGCAAAGATTGAGCCCAAGCATTAGCCATGCCATGCTGATGTAGCCTAACAAGGCCGAAACAGCTGTCCATGGCTGCTAATGCTTGGGCTCAATCTTTGCTTTGGTAGATTTAAGGGGTAATGCCCGCTACCTTGTGGTAGCGTATATTTGAGGAAATTAAGGAAATCCAGACCTTGAAATGGAATTTCTTGACTTTTTTAATTGAACTTACTACTTATTGAATTCTGAAGGAATTCTAAATCAAAATTATCTTAACTGGGAATTTTTATACACAGGGAAAGAGGGCTTCATTGTTTTGCTTTTCTTGAATTTTTTCTCAAGTAAAATTACATTTATAAAGTTTTGAAATTCTTTGAAGGAATTAAACAGCAATAGATGGGTGTCTGGAAAACCCGAATAGCGAATAGTCGCGAATAGTGAACAGCAAAGAGTCAACAGGGAATCGAATAGCAAATAGTAGCGAACAGCCACAAATAGTGGCAAATAGGTTGTGAAACCCTGAATCACATTAAAGCTTCCAAGGGATGATTTGTCTAGCAGATGAGGCCAGTGATGGTGATGCTGCATCAGGTACGCGTACACAGATGCCAAATACAATGTCTGCCTAGGAAGATATGAAGCCATTGCTTACCTCCATTGTTGACTCATAAGTCACGAAAGCCATTGTTTGTCAGCCAGTTGGGTTCAAGGAAATTTGAAACACACTTCCCATAATTCTTGGAACCCAGATCAAACTGTCTCGGTGCTGCTTCACAAACATACTATAAACAGGGGTTAGTTTTGGTCTGCGACGCAGGTTAGATCTTGGCAAACACTGCTTGCGTCAACACTACCTGCTGCAAAGTGATGGTCGGTATCCTCCACTTGATCAATTTCAATGAATCCAGATCAGTGCTGAACTAAAGTGGTGACTATTGATGACTAATCATGACAATTCGCACTATTCGCTGTTCGCGGCTATTCGCTATTCGCATTTTTCTGTTCACTGTTTGCGACTATTCGCTATTCGGGTTTTCCAGACACCCGCAATAGAGAGCGTTGGTGGGAGGATAATCTGTTGCATCCTTTCATGGTGCAATTAGTTGTAGTTTAAACTTTTCAAGGTCAGTAAATACTAAAATTATTTCCTGCAAATTGAATCGAAGTTATGGGATCTGACAAACACCAGTTCCAAGATTTGTTCCATTTTCTATATATATTATGTATGCGTGACTCTGTCAGTGTGTTATTAAGCAATGTCACAGAAAGTCTTATCTCCAACCATAGATGAAAGTTATTTTACAAAAGATTAACAAATGGTTGCATTTGCCACTGAGATAATTATTAGGTGGTCAGCAAACCAAAAGAGCTTGCCTAATGATTTAAAAAAAGAAGGATCAATCTGACGCATCCTTTTACGGCACAATCAGTTGTAGTTTTTAAAAACATTTCAAGATCAGTAAATACTAAATTCCTGAAAGTTGAAATTCAAGTTTCAGGAACCAAAGGTTTTATAAACAAAACTTGGGTTCATACATGTACTGTACCTTGAGTCTTTGCTGAGTTCCAGTTTTAGTTTTACATGTAGATGATGTTTTAGTGTATTTTGAATACAATTTTCTCAGTGTCTTTTCCTTACCACCAACCATAAGCACAATTAATTTCTTGGGCATAACTCTGTAAGTTATGTATATAGTACAATTTATGTCTGACAGGAAAAAAGTTATGGTTATTGATACAAGCACTGCATTAAGAAACTTGTAATGAGTACATGTAGCTTTAAATTTGAAGAGTTATTTTGAGAATATAATATGTCTTAAAGATCTTCAGTGGCTAATTCATAATTGAATTGTTTGACTGGTGCAATACTTAGTGTGCTGTTAAAGGACTTCATGGACAAAACATTTTCCTCTTTGCCATCATGAAATCCTGACAGCACCCAAATTAGTGAAAGATGTGCTTACTGAAAATGCTTCACTTACAAATTTCATTCTTATAAATGTCTGGTTTAATTGTTTGTGTCTGTTTAAAGGTTTTGTTACATGTACTACTATGGACTGATTCTAGGTTAGCATGGGTCATTACACATTTGTATTAATTTTTTTAGCTTTCTGTGTGTGAGATTTCTAGACAATGTAATTCAGTTGACTGTTACAGTTCAAAAAGTGTGTGTAGCAGCTATTTAAAACGTGGAATAAATGAGTGTTTGAAAGCTGACAGTTTAGTCCAGTTTCATTAATTGCTAATAGAACCATAAGGGAAGAAATCTGAAGGCACGGAGAAGAACCTCCAACTTCTGAAATGGCCCAATATGGAGCCGAATTGGCTCTTTTTGGTGGGGTCGTTTGCAAGAGGGCTAAAATTTGAGGGGTTGTTTTGGCCACTGAAAATTCCAAAATGGCACTGGTACAGTTGAACCTCTCCGCAACGGCCACCTTGGGGACAGAAGAAAGTGGCAGTTGTGGAGAGGTGGCCGTTATGGGGCGGTAGGGGTGTAGTATGACACCATTTTTTTCGGGAAGTACCTGACATGTTTATTGTGCCAAGTTCATGCTTACTGTAGCCTATAAAGGCAATCCAATCTTATAGATATAGATAAAATACACAGTAAGACTTAAATAGTGTTTTGAATCAAAATATTAACAAGACAAAACGAACACGCTATAAGTACTGTAGACAATTCATGCTTACTGCAGCATATAAATGGAACACAATCAAAATACATATACAATATCATTAAAAAGGGTAAAGAAACGAAATGTTCCGAAGACAAATATCGATTACTGAATCAGTTTGTAAACGTTCGCGTTTAGAATAGAAGATACATTTTATTTTATTTTAAATGAAATAAAGCAAAGTGGTGACTTGTAGCTTGGACGAGTTCTTCGTTTCGGTGAAGCAAGGTCATCAGCAGCTGCTAATACTTCTCTCACGGACTGAAACTCTGGTTCACGTAGCGGAGGGTCAAAGTCGCGTCCTCATCGCTTTCGTCAGGTACCTCGAGTAGCTCCTTTCTTACTTCAGTTCGCCATTCAGCATTATGAACATCAATCAGTGGCTGGAAGCAAGGAACAGAGTGATCGTCGATATACTCATTCACTGTCACTGGGCCTTCATTGGTAGGATTTTGCACCTGATTTAAGAGCCGTTCGAAAGTACATGTAAGCAACTCTTCTCCTGCGAAGGGGTCATCGTCCTCTTCGCATCCTTCATCAGAGCAATAGACACCGACTTTAGACCAGCACTTCACAATAGTAAGTGGGTCTACTTCTTGCCACGCTTGTTCCATCCATGTTATGGCCTTGAGAAGGTCGATTGATTTGACGATGTCACTTGCCTTTTTGTCGACATAGGTGCGTCCTGTCTGGCTGCAAACATACTGGAGAAGCTTCTTCCTGAACTTCACCTTCCAGTTCTTGATTACTCCTGCATCTAGGCCCTGTGTTCTTGAGGTTGTGTTCTTTGGGTGAAATGCCACTTTGATGCCGGATGTTGATTAGTTCTCTTGGATGGTATGGAGCATTGTCGAGAAACAGGATAATATTCCTCCCAGCGTTCCTCATTCTCGTGTCTGCATCCACGCCTTCGAATTTGCAAAGTAATAACAACCAGCAGGGCGACTTTGATCACGGAGCTTTCTGAAACAACTTCGCGTAACGCGAAATCCGTTTACTTTGGGGTCAACCTGAAGATAATTCTTCACAAACTTGTTGGAATATTGTCTGCCATTGTCAGGCTGTTGTCTCCTTGAATTTGTTTTGTAATTATCCTGGCAAAACGTGACTTTTGTCCCGTTACTGTGTTGATACATGGTCGCTGCCAAATGACCTCTGATCTCGAAATTGACAGCGCTGTACAGTTAACCAGAAGGAAGATGCCCGGGTCAGACTTTGCTTAGATAGTATTTTTAAGCAAAGAAAAGAGAAGATTTGAAACCTCCGAACATGTTTCTGTCGCAGCGATATGCCAGATTTCAACTGATGTCCGACCTTCGCGAATATTTAGATCATGAAGCGGACTCGAGCGCGGTTTTGTATCCGATATCATGATGAGCATCCATCGAGTCGAACGCGGTTTATTTCTCTTACCAGCAATTTCTATAATGATAAGGTAAGCCTTATGGAACACTATAATTCAAATATATGGAATAGGAGTATTCAAGGCGACGGTAACTTAATCCTTTACCGCGTCACTTTTACAGGAGTGCTCGATAGAGCCGATCTGCAAAATAACCGTTCTGCAGGCCGATTTTGGGCTGGCTGGCTGGCAAAATGTTTGCTGAAATAAAAATCTTGGTGGCAGTGTTATTACCCGGGCTGCGCGCGTCTCGCGCGGCGCCCGGGTCTTAAACTACCGACGGTTCTTCTTTTTCGTCGTCGAGTATCATCCACAAAGGGCACTTCCGGCGTTGCTGCGCAAGCGCTAACTATTTTTAACAACAGTGATGCGTGTTGTCACGTATGGGGTTATGTCGATTCACCTTGTGGCTTTTGAAGTCTGAACAAACAATATGTTAAGAGAAGTGTCTATGCGAATGATTGCAAGTTCAACGGCGAGAAGAAAGCTTTTAACATGAGTAAACTTAACTGCAAATGGACTGCCGTGTTTCCTCGTGTCTGCTTCAGTAGACTGCGAGTAGTCTCTAATTTTGGCGATGGATTGTGGGGCGGGCGAAAGACACGTGCGCGCGCGAAGTTGCGAGGAGACGCGACGCGAGGGGAGCGCCAAAAATTAGAGACTACAGACAAAGGGAGTTCGACCTTTCACGGCCGAGTGATTCGGAAGTATAAATCTCATATCAACAGCAAGAATGATACTTGTTGTCACGTATCGGAAAACGTCGATTCACCTTGTGTCTTTGAAGTCTGAACAACTAATATGTTAAGAGAAGTGTCTATACGAATGTTTGCAAGTTCAACAGCGAGAAGAAAGCTTTTAACATGACCAAAATTTAACTCCAGATGGATTGCCGCCGGGTGTCTGGAGAACTCAGACCTAGAAAACTCAGACCTCAGACCTAGAAAACTCAGACCCCCCCCCCCCCCCCCCAATCTGGAAAACTCAGACCCCCTCAAAACTATACAAATTTTCAAAGTCAAATAAACGTGGACAAAATAAATTATCGCCGTTCAGTGCGCTGAAATGTTACACCGTCTATTTATCGCAGATAACAAACACTTCACGTTATTATAATCGGCTCCGGAGCACGAGATCCAGAAAACTCAGACCCCCCCCCCCCCCCCCCCCCCAAACTGGAAAACTCAGACCCCCTCATAACTATACAAATTTTCAAAGTGAAATAAACGTGGGCAAAATGAATTATCGCCGTTCATGAGGGGTCTGAGTTTTCCAGATTGGGGGGGTCTGAGTTTTCTTGGTCTTGTGCTTCGGAGCCGATTATAATAACATGAGACGACAAAGAAGTGTTTGTAAACAGTTTCACTCTGCTAATTAATTTTCTACTCACATTTCACCGAGACGTACTCCATTAACGTTTATGCGAAAAAATCCTACATCGTTCGATAAGCGTTTCCTTTCTCAAACATCGAAGCGAAAACAAGTGTGCTTAGTTTTTTTTTTTGGAATCAATACACTATTTTTATCACCTTGCAAAACGATAAACCTCTGTGGCCTAAAGGTCACTGTTCTTGCCTGTGACGCAGCTAACCCGGCTTCGATGTCTTTTAGTGGTATATATCACGAGCTTTATTTTTCTGTTTCTCTTTTTCTTGTTCTTTTAGAAATATTTTTTACAAGTGTTATAATTATTGTTCTCAATGGTTGAGCTGTATTTTAGAGGAATATATGTTGATAGGAGTCTAAAGAAATAGACTCCAACACAAGCTAAACACAATGCGTCCGATGTAAGAAAGACAGACTTCCCTCTATTCTTTTGTTTAGCACTAAGTTAGGGATACAATACTGTTTTTTGCAAGCCCGGGTTCAGGCTAATTGTAGCCTCTTGTTTTAACGAAATCTTGCTAGCATTTGTGTCCGTAATGAGTCTTACTGGCTGACAGGAATCAAAACACGTCATTTCTGGCAGTTGTCTTATTTCAGTTTTCATGCTGGCTGAGAGTACTGAGGGCGCACTTTTATCTGCTTGAGATTGAAAATAAAGTTAATGAAAAACAAACTGTTTTAATATCTTGGGCTCGTAACGCAACTTTCAAAAGTCTTAACTTATTGAAAAGCATGTGCTGTCAGTTGGCTTCGTATTTTGGTGGATTTTTATCTGCGAGAAGATAGGACTTCGGGGAAAAAACTAAAAGTAAACAACACGGGATACAGATAGAAGCCTACTGCCCGTCTTGGGAACGATCTGACATCCAAAATAAACCATTTGACATATTTTGCGTAAGAATTAAGTTAAAATCAATACTTAGCTGGCTGGGTATTTTTCTTCCTTACGCGACTGCTGGCTGGCAAACTGGAAAGATTCCACCCGTGCTGGCTGGCATTTCGTGTTTTGCGGCATTTTCAACTTTGCTAGCTCGTTGAAAAACGACACGCTCGTAGCTGGCTGGGATTTTTATTTCTCAAAATTTTTGCTCGCTGGCATTGAAGAGCGGTTATTTGTTTCCCAGGAAAGTTGAATATTAACGAAGATTGGCATGGGGACACTCAGCTAGTGTTTAGTACATCGTACGATAAAAATTCTCAGAAAAGGTCGTTGCGTACTCCTGCTTTAGTTAACCATACTAGTAAATGCAAGCGAAACGATCGACTTCCCTCGCTTCCTCAGTCGCAAAAGGTTTTACATGATGAACCACACATATTTGCAGCGTTTTTGGAGGAGCTGATGTCTTTTTTATCTCGAGCAGTTACGGCAATCCAGGAACCAACAAATTGACCAGATCCCAGTTGGCTTATTAGCGTCTCTCTTGCTACCTTAGTATGGAAACTGTTTGTAACTTACAATCAGGGGATTTAAAACGGATCCTGATAACATTCTCTTTGTATGTGATCCTTTCATTTCTCTTTTTACATACTTCATCCACTAAATTTAAATATTTTTTCTTCAACTAAACTTATGCTGTAGGAGATATTTTAAAAATAAATCTTTTTTATCTTCGCTTCTTGCACGTTAGTCTATTACTTAACAATTTTCCCCAGGCGTCTTGTAAAGGATTTTTTATATGTACAGAGCTATGAACGAGTCAACTGTTGACGAAGTGATAGGAGGTCGCCGGGCGGTAAGTGGGCAGCTAAATCTTAAAAGAACTAGATTTATATTTTGCTCAGGTCAGGACAGTTGTTTTTCATTTGCCTTATAAAATCTGTCTGTAAGATGCCATAAAGTGATTCGCATTACATCACGGAAAGTTCTGCACAACCGAGTAACACGCCTAAAACTATATATGCCAGGAGGGAAAGGCTTCGCTGAGTGTTGCTAAAATTTCAAGTTTTCTCTTGTTGTTAAGTAATTAAATGCAGGTGAAATTTGAACATGTTAAGCACCATATATGTGAAACATAACCAAGCAAAAAATTGAGAAACGAGCATTATAGCTACCCTTGAAACTTACGGTATTTGGGAAAAGAAAGTCTGCGCAAAAGAACACTAGCTTACTACAAGTTACTTTTTTTAAGTTTAATCGTTGTATAATAATGTAATCGCTCTTTTTCATACAGCTTCAAAAGATTGAAGAGATCCTTCTCAAGAGGTAAGGCTAGAGAAAGACTAGGCTAGAGGAAGACATGCTTTACAAATCAGGACAGGAACGACAGTCAATTTAATGAAATGTTACCAGTTTCCAGTTTTCTTGACGCTGCTCAGCTATTTTTCAATAGAGTACCCTAGAAAAATACTAGTTTAGCAATACTCATTTGTAGGCGCATGTACGGAGGAACGAAATAGAATTTAGAATACAGGAAGAACATTTCCACGAACTTGAGAAACTTAAACTGCACAAAGCGAATCAGGTCATTAAATTTTATCTAATGATTGTTCCTGTTTAACAGAGAGAGGGAATTAGAGAGAGCGAGTGATGGAAATCAAGACACCGTAAGTTCATTTCTTATGTTTTATATTGCATTGGTGGTGTGTAGCTTATCGAAGAACAATGGGACATGTTACTAGTTCTTATTATCATTATTACTATTATTATTATTATTATTATTATTATTATTAGTTATGCAATTTTACAACCAAAAAAGAGGCTGAACGTCTTCTAAAGCTTCGAAAAGTGACGACATTTCAACAGTTAGCTCTATGATTAAACCAACCAGTGAACAAGATGAGATAAATTTAACGGTTCGAGTTGTTTGGGAGGTAAGACTCTCTTTTCCGATTAGTTCACTTTCTCATAACAAATGAAATTCAATATGCATGATTCATTGTTCTTTCTGTCCATTACAACGTCTGGATCCCATCCGGACAAGGAGAGTACAACTCCCATACTAAGCTTATGTCACGGCATTTTTACAGACTGGTCTATTTTTAGATTGTCTTTCCCGCGGAAAACGGCAACGAGAGCGCCACAAAACATAGTTTTAATGAGAGAAAACAAAGGCTCTGCGCGTGCAGATTCTTGTGCCACCTGCAGCAACTCAGTTTGTGATTGGTCATCGGGGCTCCTGCGTGAGTTTGATATTGATGGGAAATTCAATCTAAAAATAAATTGGTCTGGCAGTGACAGGAATAGAGGGCAGTTGCACGGGCTCCTGAAAATGTACAAAAATAAACTACTTCAAAAAATAATTTGTTGAGTTTTCTCGGATTTTTGTAAGGCGAGTTTGAATTAACCCTAACAGCAATTTTAGATCATTGTCCTGTGTGGTAAATAGTTTCCTTTCCTAAATTATAACCCTCTTCTTTGGCTGAAACAAATGGGTAATGGGGTGTGTGTGTAGGGGGGGGGGGGGGGGGGTGGAGGAGGGAGGGAATAGCAAACCACTTGGTAACTGACTGCTTTGAAATGCAACAAATCTAGTAATTCTAAGAAAAGCAGCACATTTTGATCTGAAAAAACTGGAAAGATCGTCAGAAGACTACAAACAGTTCCAAGGTGAAATGACCTTCTTTAATTAAGATTGCGGTTATAATGATGCCTTCTTTATATAACCATAAGTTTTTAATTTATTGATAGGTGATGATGATCGAATCTGATGCAATCGAAAGGTAACGTTATTTAGCTTTTATTTTAGCAACAACTGACGATAGATCAGTGTCTTTTTTTTTTTATTTTTCGTAACTGGAATGATACGACGAATCGAAATGAATGGTTGAATGAATGCGTTGAGAATGATGGAAATCCCCTTATAGTTAATTCAAAACTTGTACTTTCCCGTACAAGCCTGATTTTTTTTCTCTTTTCAGGCAATATTTTCACCACTGCTTAAATAGTGTTCATAACTGCGATGATCATTCACATATTCATTCTTTAATCCTCAGTTCAAATATATGATTTTCATATATTCATTCACACACCTTGTAACTGAGATCACAATATAGAACCTTTATCTACAGCGAGGTAAACACCCTTCCAGCAGATCCGGTAAAAGAAATCAAAACGGCGAAGAAAAAAGAAGAACAATAAGAGGGCAGCGCAAGCATGTAGTGTGGAGGTCAGTGGAATGCTTATACGTCATTGTACCTAGTTTGCTCATTTACGTTTTCACGTAATTAGATTAATATATGTATACCGCGACTGACTGAAAAATAATTCCATCAGAAAATAAACACACCTTTGAGGGAAATAGTCGCGATAGCTAGGGGGTTTAAGTTTCAGCGCGCGCGATTTTGCGTGTTCTTGATAATAACTTGGTTTTGAACAGAGTTCAAAGCGCTAGGTGCTGCCACTACCGCCATTTCTTTGTGTTTATTTAGTTGATTTCTTGCTCAAATATCTTTGTAAAATATTTAATTTGCTAAACCTTGAAAATCTACAGAAAACTTCATTGACTGGGATAGCTATATCTCGGTCATTGAGATTTTTCGTGTGTCTCCGTGTATATGTGCGTTTCTTACTACATAGTTGGCAATTTCTGGCTTGATGCGGGAAACGTCTCCTTTCTCAGGACCCTTTGTTTGAGCTGACTATTAGGTTCTGTTAGCATAGGTAGCGCAATAACAAACTGAGCAATTACATAAACAAAGTGACAAAGACGATTTCGCCCCAACGTAAGATTTACAACCACCTTTATAACATAACTGGTAAATTCGTGTACTCAAATTCAATTGCGCAAGCGTGCTTCACATTCCTATTGTGCACGCTGATGACGTAGCAGAGGGAATTTCTCTTTACACAATATTTAAACTATCGCGTTGAAAATGTTTTAAAACAATTGGTTTATGCGTCAGCTGTACGTTCATCGAGATATGAAGCACTTCCGTGCTCTCCAAACTTCCCGCGTGCTTCATATCTCGATGAACGGACGTTGACGCATGTAATTAATTAGAGATTAATTAGAGATTAATAAAGAATCCATAGCAAAAAATACAAAAACGATCAATAGCTATTTAGCACAGGCATGTTAATATAGCTCTCTTCTGAATGCAAATTTTTAACAACTGGTTCGTGCGTTAGCGAGCGTTAATCGAGATATGAAGCACGGGGGAAGTTTGGAGAGCACGAAAAGATGTGTAAGAGTTGCTTGAGGCGTATCCAAGAAGAACTCTTGCTTCTTGAGTGATCTCTGAACTTCCCAAGTGCTTCATGTCTCGATGAACGCACAGTTGACGCATGAACCTGAATTGTTTTACAATATTTTCAAAGCGTTAGGTTAACGCGGACGATCAGCGTGTGCAATGGAAATATGAAGCACGCTCGCGCAATTGAATTTGATTACATGAATTTACTAGCTACGTTATAAACCATGATGAACTCAATGTTCTTTGGTGTTGTCTTTTCGTTTGATTCTCATCCAGGTCTCTCAGGAACTCGCCGAGAAGGGCAGTATCTCCCAGGACCGGTTGCTTGAGCTCCAGGAGGCGGATGCAGAAGTGGTGCAGCCGCTAAATGAACTGGAGAGCTTGGAAATAAATGATACAGAGGAAAACCAATTTCGGCCAGAAGAGCTCCAGAATGAGATAAAGGAGCTTCAGAAGCAGTTATCGGAGGTTGGCAAATCTTTATTGTTTCAGCTCCTTTCATTTGCTCCAAAAGTTTAGTTTGAGGAACTTCACAGAATGACATCAAATATCAAGATTTCATCCACAGACACGAAGCGTAGAACCATCTTGTATATCAATCTTAGCTGCTAGAAAGTGCTGCTCAATTGAATGAGCGCAATTGGATTTTCTCCACAGACTCGTAACTCAGAGCTAGTTTGTACAGTATACTAAAGAGTGCCAACGGAATTAACGATCGATAACTTTCACTTGAATAATCGTACTTTAGTATTTTCTGCATACACTAACAAAGTAAAACTTGGACCTTGCACTTGATAACAAAAGCACCAGAAAACAATGCTGCGTGTCAATTGTTATATCTCCCAGGACCATATGTTCGAGCTACAGGAGACAGCTACAGAAGTGGTGCAGCCGCTAACAGAACAGGAGAGCGAGGAGGTCAATGCCACCGAGAAAAACCAAATTCAGTCAGAAGAGCTACAAAATGAGATAAAGAATCTTCAAAAGCAGTTATCGGAGGTTGGCAAATCTTTTTACGCATGAGCAGACTATTATTTGCAGCAAAAGCAGAGTTGGGGGTACTGCGCACGAGCAGACCATTATTTGTAGGCAGCTTTTTGTAGGTCACGTGGTAGGCTCTGGGCCAATGAAAAGGAAGGGAAAAAAGTATCGAATGATAATAGCTTTTCACAGTCGACAAACACGTTTGTTTTGATGGAGCTTTTCTGGAATTGCATTGCAGTAGGTTTTACTAAAAGTTTAATTTCAAAAAAACATATTTTCGAGTGGCTTTTTGTAAAATTTTGCTGGAAACTGTCGGACTGCGATGCAAACTTTAGGTTGTAATCTTACAAATTAACTTGTTTACAAGTCGACGTAGCATAGTTAGTTTCTTGCTCGCGCTCTTGTTTTTACGAACGCTCCCGTTTATGCACAATAAAACAATTATTGAATTCGGTTTTCGCATGATAGCGAGTATTATCATGGCCTCGGTTTGTGTTATCCGCCTCAGCCTTCGACTTCGGCAGAAACATGTAGCACAAGCCTCGGCCATGATAATTCTTGCTATCATGCTCAATCTCATCCAACAATAAAGCATTTTACAGTTCTTTGCTCAGTACCCTAGCCTTTGATTGAATGAGAGGCTCAGGTTGACCTTGGAATGATACAAACCTACCTGCTTTTCTTATGGAAATTATGCTGATTGAACACTATTTAGCATAAGAAAAACATGATTTACATAAGAAAAGTAGACAGGTTCTATCAAAACAAGGTCACCCCCAGCCTCGCTTTCACCGACAACTGTAAAATTGTCTATTGTTAATTAATGATCGATAACTTTCATTTGATTGATCGTACAGTAGAATTTTCTCCATGCACTAAAAGGGTAAAACTTTAACGTTGCACTTGATAACAAGAGCACCACAAAACAATACTGCGTACCATTTGTAAAATCTCCCAGGACCACATGTTCGAGCTCCAGGATACGGATACAGAAGTGGTGCAGACGCTAACAGAACAGGAGAGCGACGAAGTCAATGCGACCGAGGAAACCCAAATTCAGCCAGAAGAGCTACAGAATGAGATAAACAAGCTTCAGAAGCAGTTATCGGAAGTTGGCAAATCTTTGTTGTTTCAGCTCTCTTCTTTTGCTCCGAATGTTTGAGTTTGAGTTTGAGTTACTTTACAGAACAATACTGTGTGTCATTTCTTACAGATGAATTCTCACAGTTTAATGTTCTACTTAGCAAGAACACGCAAGAAAACTCATTTACTTCATCTAATCTCAGTTATAATTTATCGCGAACTGTTTCCCACCTCGAATAGCTATGCTAACTGCGGGTAACAAATATGGTACAGAGTGGCTATATAAAATAAAGTTGTAGAGTTAGGACTGTCTTATATGTCATAATAAACAACTCCAACGGAAAACACTGCTCCTAAACAGCATACATTTGAATGATCACATCATAGCACATTAGTTCATCCACAGATTCAAAAGTTGTAGCCACTTGTTAAAACAACACTCACATGTCTCCATCTAAGAAGTATCTTTTAAAAGTCCACTGTACTGGAAATAAAAGAAAACAAATTACAATGATTTGAATCGGCGCAGTTTGTAACATTTCGTCCTTAGATTCGAATTCCCAGAACTGCTTTGTAGACTCTGTAGACTTAAGGAAACAGTGGTTATCATTCCTTATTTCAATGGATTCACTGAAGTGTCTTTCTTCACACAGAAAAACTGCTGTGAAAGCTCAATAATGATACCAAAAGAAAATACAGCTTCATAACCAGTTACAGTAAATTAGTCACTGCGTAGAAACGCTGGATCATCTTAACAAGATATTACGTTTGTCTCTGGAAGTGTGGGTATACAGCAATACTTTTTTCTGCTTTATTGTTTAGAGAGATGCTAAGTTGGAATCACAGCAGTGTGAACTGGACAAAGCCTCTGAAGAGCTCCTGGAGAACCAGTCACTGATCAGCGATCTTCGTAACGAGGTGGTGGTAAAAGAAAAAAGTAACATTAAGCTGCACAGTCTGAGAAAGAAGGACGAGGGAAATTACAAAGCTAAGATTTACCAAGTTAAGCAAGAGATGCAGGGAAAGAACGCAAGAATTCATCAGTTAAATGAAGAGATTGATGGTTTGAAAGGTGAGCTCCAAGAATTCGAGCTGCGTGAGCAAGACATGAAGAACAATCTCGCGGAAGCTCAGAAGTTGGTCCAGAGCCTGCATACAGCACACCGGGAAGAACTAAAGGGAATCAATAAACAACATGTTGCTGAACTGGAGAATCTAAGGCTGTTGATGAGTGAACAACTGCAAGAGAAATGTGAGGAGATGGACGAGCTGAAACAGATGCACGGGAGTGAGATGAATAAATTGAAGGAGTCACTCGATAAACAGATTGAAAAGAACAAAGAGTTAAAAGAAAAGATCAGTAAAGTGACACTTGATTGGGATAATAGTGTGGCTCGACTGATATTGAAAGAAGCATCCTTAGAGGAACTGAAAGTAAAGCTAAAAGAGTTTAAAGCCTCAAGTGACAGCGAACTCAATTCACTTAAGAAGGTGATAACAGTGAGGGATGACGAAGTAGCCGCTTTAAAGAACAAGTTGTTAAAATACGAACAGAAATTCGCTGAAGACATGGTGCAAATGGAATCACAGTACAAGCAGGTGATTCAAGGGCTCTATGGTACAGTTGACCAGCTCGAACTCATGGCAGAGAAGAAGTCCCTACAAACTACACATGCATAAGAAATCGAAATGCTCAAAGGGAATCTTGCCCAAAACAGCAGATTTTTTAAAGAGCAGATGCAGGAGCTGCACTCAAACGCCGAGAGGGAGTACCAGCGCAAACTGTTGGATGTTTCTGTACAACTGAGACTGGAAAAAGAGAGGGAGCTTTCTCAGTTGAAGGAACAAATGATGCAAGAAAGCGAGACGAAAATCGCTTCAATGCAAGAATCTCTGTTTAATAAGATAGAAGAGGCAGACGAAGAAAACCAGCAACTGAGGAAAAAGCTGATCATTGCTGAAAAGGACCTCTCCGAAGTAACTGGGAAAAGAAAGGAATTCTTCGATGAGATTGAGATCCTCAGAGATACTCGCAGATTGCTTGAGGAAACAATGGTCCTTTTGGAGCAGATTATTGGCCCTTTGTCCAATCAAGGTGTGCATGAAGAGACGCAGTGTGCGGAGGCGATGGAAGATTTGCCGGGCGCTGCTTTCCCTCAAGGTACTGTATTGTATCATTTCTTCACAAAACCAAAAGTTGAGAATAGACTACCAGTATCGCTTTTCACTGATGATTACATAGTCACTGATTGGGGTGCCATCCATTGCTGACTGATTTTTTACTGGAGGTTTTAGTCAAGAGTGTATACTTCCGCGCACCAGAGTGTTACTCTTCATTGTGGTGCAAAATTACACGAATGCACAATTATCATGTGTAGAGTCATCAGTTGAAACTATGAGATTTCAACAGGGAGATCAGAACTGAAGACAGTTTGGGTAAACTAACAAAGAAGATGTATGTGGGAACATGACAGTGGTGCTAAAGTTCAAAATGTTTTGATCTTTTATTTATTGATTTTGTTGACAAATTTATTTAGTTTTTCGTCTATCTGGGGATATAACTGTTGTAATTTAGCTTCCATATCTAGTGCTCTGCTCGTTCAGCTGTTACGAAATTTTCTTCAAGAAATTACCTGCAGGCGGCATTTCTAATTTACAGCTTTCTTTAGAATTCCTCAGGCAAAGGAATTTTGGTACCTGTTGAAATCAAAATTTCCTGTGGAAGACAAGCTTCGATTTCCTTGACACTACAACATATTTTCGACTTATGATCAAAGTTTGTTTTCTCATTGGTTTCCAAGTAGCACATGTTACCATAGCGACGGTAATACGTGGCCACTCATTTTGAAAAAGGTCAATTATCTCGAAATCCAGTCAGGCACTCCATAACGAAACTTGAAGAGTGTAAACTACCCAAGTTCCTGGACATGTAGGCCAAATTCGACAAACATCTGTGAGAGTCTTTTCAAGTACATTGCAAATAAAATTTTAAAGGCTGGTTTTGCTCATTTCCGCGTTTTTCTTCAAGGTTTTCAAGGCAACGTTAAACTTTTACACTTTTCTTGTCTTTTCAAAGATTTTTTTGATGGTAGAAAATAATTTTCAATTTATATTGAGCCTCCTACAAGACTGTGGTTGTAATATATTTAAGTAAAAAAATAGCTAAATTTCAGCTAAATTTGTGCGTTGTCCGTGCTTTCAATTTAGTCATTTCCAATCTTAAATATTTTACAATCACAGCTACCTAGTAGGTTCAATGTGAATTACAAATGTTTTTGATGCCACTACATTTCCTTGAACAGAGAAAAGAAAAAGTTTGAAAGTTTAATATTTCCTTGTATAGCTTGAAGAAAAATTCGGGGAAAACAGAACCGGCCTTCAAAACTTTATTTGCAATTTACTTAAAAACGCTCTTAACCTTTCTTTCTTTCTTTTTTTTAATTTTAATTTTTTTTTCTAATTTGGCCTACAAGCTACGGAAATTAAATAGTTAACACTCTTTAAGTTTCGTAATTAAGTGTCCGATTGGATTTCAAAATAATTGGCCTTTTTCATAACGAGTGGCCATGCGTTACCGTCCTATGGTAACAGCTGTTGCTTAGAAACCAATGGAAAAAACAAACATTGATCATACGTCGAAACAATTTTGTAGTGTCAAGGAAACAGGTACACTCCAAACCCAAAAAAATCTGATGCATGCCTCCTTACTGTTTGTCCTTCGTCCCAGAAAATCCAAAGGAGTTAATGTCAGAAGTGTTAGTTTTTGAGCCTCTTAATTACACAACACCAGAGTTTCTTGACAAAAAAATTTTCGGACAAAAACATCTTTTTGAAGCTGAAACTCTACGTTGGCAACAAACGTCGACTATACTTATCAAAATCCGTTCCATGTTTTCCTGCTCACTTCTTTAGCGTGACGCGGATAACGCTATATGATTTCACTTACACTCACTGGTCTTGTGACCCAATGGAATTCTGGGTAATTCATGTGTAACGGCCGCATGGAAGTCCGCCAATGTCCATTTCAGATATTAGACCTGTTCAACAACCCGGTCCTGCTGACAAAATATTGCACCGATTGCATTATTTACAAGTCAAAACTCCCTCAAATTGTCATGTTTGGTTCCGGAATCCATTCACAGAACGGGCAGAATCATCGCGCGTACTCAAATTCTTGTACACAGAACAAAGAATCGGCGCTGCTTCGCAAACGTTACTAACTGGGGTTAGTTTACGTACCCACTTAGGAGCATTCATGAACATTCGGGGTGTTAATGCTTCTCGATCGTCAATGGCTACATTAGGAACGGAACGCAAGCTGAGTAAGGATTGTACCTCTTGTAAATATCTCGAAAATCGACCAAGACAGAGGCGTGACAAAAATAACCGTTACTGAGAGTGCGTGAAAAAAAAGACAACGTGCTCAGTCGATTACAAAGAAATCTGGCACTAGTACGGGTCCGATTTTAGGCCGTTTCTTTTCGTCTTTCTTCAGTCAGGGAATTGAAATCACTGGTGAGTCTTTTAGTATCCTACTCTAAGTTTTGATTTTTATTGAAATTTAACTTTTTCACTATTGAAGTAGTTTTGTAGACTTCAATAAGCGAAAACAGAAGATGATTGTTTGTCACAAACCATGTGCATCGTCATGGTTGACAGCGTAACGCAGTTGTCCAGCCACGGGTTTTTTTCGCCTTTTTGTTGGCTAAATTAAATTCAACTAGCCTTGCTGTCGTTTTACGCTAACTTGCGGCCGAATCACTTGTTTTCGTATTCAATTCTTCTTCTATCCTTCCCCAGTCTCTCGCACTGCATATTGATTGTCTTGTAAACACTATATTTTTGATTCCATATCGTGATAGGACCCATCATACGATAGCGCGTGTTTACGTGACAAGGAAAAAATGGTGCACAGAAAGAATCGCTATTTCGCTTGCGCGCGCGCATATAGCAGCTTTTCTGGTAAACAACTGGTCAAGGGACTTAAAGGGACTTCAGTGTTGAAGTTATTAAATTAACTTATTAACTTATTAATAATTTATTTAATTATTAAAGCTCTGCACTTTCCCTTGGTCTTTGCAGACCTAGCCAAATCACGAACTGTTTTACTTCAAAAGTAGTCATGAGTGCGCTCGCGCAAATGAGAGTTACGGTATTTATATTGGAGCTTATGTAAAACGAACCTAAAATTAGCATCTTTTCTTTCAATTTTAGAAAACAGATCACCACATCTATTCGAAAGTACCACGTGAGCATCTTATTTAATATTAATTCATTTAAAAGACAAAAGCTGTAAATAAAACAAACGTTTTGAAAAGCACTAAGTCTCGCGTTCTCGTTTTAATAGTGACTTTTCTGGAAAGTTTTTCTCTACACTATTCTGTTTAACCATAATAAATCTTGTTTAATGAAGCAAAGCTTTCTAATTCAACGCTTCCCTCCCCTCTCCTCCCCTCACCTCTCCTCTCTTCTCCTCCCTCTCCTCTCCTCTCTCTCCTCTCATCTTCTCTCCTCTCCTCTCTTCTACTCTCCTCTCCTCTCCTCCCCTCTCCTCTCTTCCCTCTCCTCTCCTCTCCTTTTCTCTCCTCTCCTCTCTTCTCCTCTCCTCTCCTCTTCTCTCCTCTCCTCTCCTCTCCCCTCCTCTCCTCTCCTCTCCTCTCCTCTCCTCCGCTCTCCTCTCCTCTCCTCTCGTCTTCTTATCTCTCCTCTCCTCTTCTTTTCTCTCCTCTCCTCTCCTCTCCTCTCCTTTCCTCTCCTCTCCTCTCCTCTCCTTTCCTCTCCTCTCCTCTCCTCTCCTCCCTTCTCCTCTCTTCTCCTCTCCTCTCCTCTCTTCTCCTCTCTTCTCCTCTCCTTTCCTCTCTTCCTCTCCTCTCCTCTCCTCTCTTCTCCTCTCTTCTCCTCTCCTTTCCTCTCTTCTCCTCTCTTCTCCTCTCCTCTCCTCTCTTCTCCTCTCCTCTCCTTTACTCTCCTCCCTCTCCTCTCCTCTCCTCTCGTCTTCTTATCTCTCCTCTCCTCTTCTTTTCTCTCCTCTCCTCTCCTCTCTCCTCCTCCCCTCTCCTCTCCTCTCCTCTCCTATCCTCCCCTCTCCTCTCCTCTCGTCTCCTCTCCTTACCTCTCCTCTCCTCTCCTCCCTCTCCTCTCCTCTCTTCTCCTCCCTTCTCCTCTCTTCTCCTCTCTCTCCTCTCCTCTTCTCTCCTCTCCTCTCCTCTCTTCTCCTTTTCTCTCCTCTCCTCTCCTCTCCTCTCCTCCCCTCTCCTCTCCTCTGCTTTTCTCTCCTCTCCTCTCTTCTCCTCTCGTCTTCTCTCCTCTCCACTCCTCTCCTCTCCTCTCTTCTCCTCTCCTCTCCTTTCCTCTCCTCCCCTCTCCTCTCCTCTCCTCTCGTCTTCTTATCTCTCCTCTCCTCTTCTTTTCTCTCCTCTCTCTCCTCTCCTCTCCTCTCCTCTCCTCTCTTCTCCTCTCCCCTCCCTCCTCTCCTCCCCTCTCCTCTCCTCTCCCTCTCCTATCCTCCCTCTCCTATCCTCTCCTCCCCTCTCCTCTCCTCTCTTTCTCCTCCCTTCTCCTCTCTTCTCCTCTCTCTCCTCTCCTCCCCTCTCCTCTCCTCTCCTCTCGTCTTCTTATCTCTCCTCTCCTCTCCTCTTCTTTTCTCTCCTCTCCTCTCCTCTCCTCTCCTTTTCTCTCCTCTCCTCTCTTCTCTTTTATTATTACTATTATTGCTTATTGCTTATAGCGCGCAAATTAACATTCGAATATGATCAAATGCGCGTTACACCTAAGATACCTAAAAACTATAAACAAAATGTTATAAGAAAAACTATATACATCATATAAAAGCTAAAAGATATCATAAAAACTAATTACACCGTATTTAAAATAAGATCTCCTCCTCTCCTCTCCTCTCCTCTCGAGAAACGGGAAGACAGAGGACACTCCTCCCCTCAGTCTCCTCTCCTCTCGAGAAACGGGAAGACAGAGGAAAATAAAAAAGGCGACGAAATAGTGAGGAACACCAAGAGGTAGAGAAAAAACGTTGGCGAATTAGTGAAACAGGGAAAAAAAAGCAAGCAAGGACCGAGAAAACAGTTCAGTTCATTTATTTCACGCTATTTACGAAGAAGTACATGGCAAAAAATAAAATAAAAGTTACACTTAGCGATTACAAAAACACCATAGACTGAGGCACCCTGCGAGCAGAGTTTCCCTTTGTCTTGTCAGAAGAGCAAAAGACGGGGAGAGACTCTGCAAGAAGTCGTGTTTTTTCTCATTTGAGTATGCACAGCGGTTGCTAAAAAAACTGCTGCCTCGTTCCCAACCTGAAAAAAGGCTTCCGGTTTCATTAACGGTTTCCGGTTCCGGTTCTAATGCGCTCGTGGCGGGAATAGTCGCGGGAACCTTTGCAACACAAAACAAGTTTTTCCAGGCAAGGCCTCAGTCAGGGACACCCAAGGAGCCAAATCAACCGAAAGCTGTGGAATGAAATTTTTAAGTACCTTATGGTGTTTGAATTCTGTTTAAGGTGGTGTTTTCGTTAGCTAGAAGAATTTGATCTATTCGGATTCCCTTAGCTGAAATTTTAATTGCCCGAAAATGTGCTAGCTGAAATGAACTTTTCACGAACTTTCCAGGGAATTATTTCCTCCGGAAATGCCAGTCGACGTTTTTGACCGCCAAAAACAGCAATTACGACCTTTCCGAAAACCGCATGGGCTTTGATTTCCCTACTGCGAATCTTTTAGGCCCAGTTTCAGTTACGAAAACCCGAGTAAGTTTCCAGAAGACCGACGTGTAGTGTGTTTAAGCAATGGATTGTTGCCATGCGAAGGGATCATCACGACCACATCAGCTTTGCTGAACTTTTAATCATGATTAAATAAATGCTGTTATTATTATTATTATTATTATTATTATTATTATTATTATTATTATCATCTTGGATTAACTTTAAGTGACAAAACACTCGATCAAGAGTACGTTTGTGCCACTTCAAGTCTTCGGGTTATATTTGTTCGTTTGCTGGTCGCGAGAAAACTTTGAAAACTACTGCCGTACCGGCATCCGTTTTTCCGGCGTGAAAGAAGTGTTCGCTCGTAAAACGAAAAGCACCAAAGCATAGTAGTCCGATTAAATGAAAAAGACTGAGGAAAACCTTGGCAACGGCTACGATAAGCGCCAGCAGCAGTATTCCAAGTGTGTGTCATTTGACATGGATTCCCGGGAAAACCAGGAATCTCCTGACCTACTGTCATCAACCAAAGATATCGTAATTCAGATATTTCTCCTGATAGAGATTTAGGGAGCTACAAAAGGACTGTGAGAAAGCTATTCATGATCTGGACTGTGAGAAAGCCGAGCTTACTGAAAAACTCCAACAACTCGAAGCGGATATTTCCAAGATTTACAATCGAAGGTATTTAGCGTGGACAGATTTATGAAGTCAGATAAATATTTAGCTTTTTATTCTGGATTTCCCAATGGAGACATTTTCAAGAGTATAATCCAGTATTTTAATCGAGGAAAAGAAGGTGAAAACATTAATTATTGGCATTCACCTTCTCATGATGTAGCAAATATGAATCAGAGAAATGATGAAGATGCCCCTGAACAAGGAAGACCAAGGCAATAAAGCCTGGATCAATTTTATGTTTCTAAAGATCAGCACCATTTCAGTATGGCCGTCAAGGGCAAAGATCAATGACCACATGCCTGCTGATTTTCAGGATAAATATCCTTCTACCAGAGTCATAATTGACTGCAGAGAGCTCTGCTGTCAACTGCCTAAGAGTCTTCGTTTAAACAGTGATCTTTTTAGCTCGTATAAAACCGGCATACCAATCTGAAGGGGCTTATTGGAATCTCACCTGGGGGTGCCAAAACATTTATTAGTCAACTTTCCACGGCGCACTTTTTATTGGAACCAAAGGTCAAATGACATCTGAGGAAATTGTGCAAACACAACAAATTGTCTCCCTTCAAATCCACATGGAGTGTGTGATCAACAAGACAAAAAGCTTCCACATATGGGACAGTGTAGTGCATTTACTCTGTTTAGTGTTGTCAGTCAAATGTGGTGTGTTTATAAGCATATATTGCACATAACTCACGTACAGGCAATGACCATTTATTTTCAGTTTGCTGACTATTTTGAACTATGATTTCTGGTTTTCTGAACTACATTTCCGAGAAAAAACCTTAACTTAAATCACCTTTTTAGCATCCAAGCAGATAAAATTTTGGTTAAGTTAATCCCGGGTAAATATTTTTTCTACATGTTTGTAGTGTTGTAGTCAGATTCCCTGGGCCCAGTTGTTAGCACTAACCCGGGTTAAATACCATGACAACCTACAGGCTTTAATACATCTTGACCAATGATTAGCGCTAACCTCGGCCTGAAAAGCTCTTTACTGGCTCAGTCGTTATATGCCGGGTATAGATGAGATTTTCGTCCGGGTCGACTAGAAGATAGTCGGTCTTTGCATTCAAATACTCATTCACGCTGTAAAAGGACGAAGCAAATGAGATACTTAATTGACCTTAGCAGCCTTAGCAAGGTCGGCGTTTGCGACAGCAAAACCACTGTATCACTTACCGCTTACAAAATAATTGTGCTTTGGTAATTACGTAAACCTTTACAAGAATCACCACGACACTTGAACCAAAATGTTAGTTAAGCATTTTTCAACTGATTAGGATGCCATCCGTTCAACGAACTGCCAGGTATGTCTTCAATTCTTCTGATAGATACGACGAACCATATGTGAAGAACGCCATTACTGTTTACATGCTTGACTTTGACTTGGCCCTCGATGCCTCGTTTCCGCGCTGCTCTCCCCAGACCATTCCGAACGGCCGCCATTTTGGAATAAGGTGTATTCTCAGATAGAACTAGACTTCTGTGATGTAACGCTGCTGGATGAAAGCTGTCAAAATACACTTCAAAACGACGGCCACGATGTACAGGCAGTCGATGCAAAGCCCCAAAGCCCTCTCAAAACACTGCTTCACTGTCACCTTTGACATTTCGCTTTCGTCCATTCCGTCTTCCACTGAAACACCCTTTAAGCGCTTAAACGACCGCTTAAACATAGTTGTGTACTTTTACCAATCCTGAAGCGCTTGCTGACAAGTCAACGTGGGCTCAATTTTGGCCATCCGACAATTAGACTTGTTAAAACGATCTAGGTTCCTACCAACAAAGGTTTTGCGGGACTTCTACTTTAAAGTAATTTTGTACTCTGTAAAGTACGGCTTAGTCTTGTGGGGTACATATTGTGACTCAGATCTATTTCATTCCATAGAACGACTACATCAGGGACCGCGGAGGAGGAGGGGCTGTTAGGGCTATAGCCCTACCTTTTTTTTTTTTGCTGGGATTTATTTTCTAGGGCTCCAGTTGACATGGAAAAATGTGGATTACACTACTTAAAAGTAATAAAACGCGTCTACTGTAATCTTGTATATTTGAATTATGCCAGGAACAAAGAACTCGTATTCATAAAGTCAGGATTCTCCAACTGGAAAAATGCGTTGGCTCAATTTAGAGAGCACCAGAACTCTAACTGCCATAAATTGGCCGTAGAATACTCTACAACAATACCCTCGTGTGGTAATGTTGTCGAAATGATAAGCGAGAAAGCAAGAGCAACGATGGAAGAAAATCGTCAATGCCTCATTGCAATTATTGAATGTCTACAGTTTCTAGCTCGCCAAGGCCTTGCATTTCAAGGAAATACCGAGGAAGAATCAAACTTTTTGCAGTTGCTAAAGCTTAGAGCTAAGGATCGCCCTGAGCTGTTAGTGTGGCTAAACAGGACCGCTGACAAATATACTTCTCACGAAATCCAAAATGACTTAATAGCCATAATTACCAGCAGGGTCATCCAAGATTTAGTATCCGAAATTCAAAAGGCGATCTTTTTTCGCTATTATCTGTGTTCAGTATACCGATATAAGTAATAAAGAACAACTCACCATTTGCATTCGATGGGTGGATGACTGCACATCGTGTTCATGAAAATTCCAAATATTAGTACAGAGACAATAGTAACAGCTATTAAGGACACTTTGGCTAAACTAGGCCCTTCACTAACCAACTGCAGGGGTCAATGTTACGATGGAGCAAGCAATATGCTTGGGCCCAAAACGGGTGTGGCTAGACGAATTCAAGAGGTTGCACCTAAAGCCCATCCTACCCACTGCTACGCTCACTCTTTGAGTTTAAGCGTGAAGGATATGACCTGTAATTGTCAACTGTTGTCACAAACTATGGATATTGCAAAGGAGATAGTCACCCTGATCAAATTTTCACCAAAGCGGGAGTCCTTACTTCAACAGCTTAAAGAAAATCTGGAAACGGAAGACGAGGATACTAGTTCCCGTGGAATTATTGGACTTTGCCCTACAAGGTGGACGGTTAGATCCAGTTGTTTTCGACGAATTCTTGAGAACTATTCAGTTCTTATGGAAGAGTGGGATGTTTGCTTGTCCGAACGATTGCAACCCGATGTGCGTGCAAGGATAATAGGGTGTAAGGCCCAAATGGAACGATTTGACTTTTTCTTTGGTTTGCATCTTGGAGAGCGGCTTTATTCCCACACCGATAATCTATCTAAGACTCTTCAGGGTACGAAGATGGCTGCTGTCAATGGACAACGCCTAGCAAATCTTACGAAGGAGACGCTCACCAAAATGCGCACTGATCAGAGCTTCGACTATTTCTATGCTCATGTTGCCCGCAAGAGTGAAGGCGAAGAAGTTGGCAAACCAACGCTTCCGAGAAAGCGACGAACTCCGGCCAGACTGGAGGTTGGTATTGGTACACCAAGCTATCCCAAAACTCCCAAAGATCACTTTAGAAGGGTTTATTATGAGGCTATTGATCTTATCGTCAGCGCTATCGATCAACGCTTTAATCAAGAAAGCTTCAGCTCCTACGCCCAGATGGAGACCCTCTTGGTTAAAGCTGCTAATGGTGAAGACTATGAGGCAGAGTTCAAGTTTCTTGAAGCATCATACAGCGAAGATGGTAATACTGGGGAGCTACCTGGGCAATTAAGTACGTTGGAAGTTATGTTAAAGGAGGAGAAGATATCATGTTTTGACGAAATCCTGTTGGTGTTGTCAAAGTTTCCTGAACCAGAAAAGAAGCTAATTCAGGAAGTGCAAACTGTTTGTAAGCTGCTTGCTGTAAATCCTGCTACCATCGCTGCTGGCGAGCTTTCATTCTCATCTGCACGGCGTCTGAAGACGTGGCTTCGATCCAGGATGGGTAACGAAAGGTTTAGCAACCTAGCAGTGTTAAATGGCCACAAGCGAAGAACATACAGTGTCTCTTTAACTGAAGTCGCACAGGAGTTTGTTTCCCGCAATGAGAACCGCAAGAGAAACTTCGGCACTACAAATAGCTTCAAAAGTATAGCAAGATAAAGTGAGGACGTTTATGTTTATTGACGCTCAAAAAAAAATTGCGCGAAAATGCAAGATAAATGGCAAAACAGTGACCTTAATATTTCTTTGCATTGGCCTGAGTTTTTAGCCCTACCAC
>JAEMWC010001461.1:135000-155938 GCA_016490735.1 Pachyseris speciosa
AAGAGAAGACTGATATGACTAAGCATAGCGATGTAGCGCTGTATCCAAACCACAAGGGTATGTCAAAAGGAGTCCACAAGTACATTGTCGAAAAGATAATGCACACAAGCCAAAAAGCAATGAGGGTTACGTAGATTCGATTTAAAGTTACAACTTGTCTGTATCTGAGCCCTAACAACAGAGCGAGAAGTCTGTCCACGCTTATTGCGGTCACTGTTGACAGCGACACTCCACACAAAATATAGCCTATGATGTGAAAACTTACAATAAAAACACGACAAATATTCCACCGCTCATTCAACACAGATATAAAATACGTTGCGAAAAGAGGTCCTACAATGATACCGACAGCAAGATCAGTTATCGCCAGGTTACGAAACAAGAGTTTGGACGGCGGATGAAGAGTAGACTCCTTGTGAAGGGCAGCTAGGATGAGAGCATTCCCCAGAAATGCGGATATGGACAGAAAAGTGTTTAATGCTACGAGGGCAATCAGCTCGTTGTATCTTTCTTTGGCCAATTCTGTTGTACAAAAATTGTCTTCAAATGATTTTCGGCTCCCATCTGCGGTAAAGTTTGTAATCGTCATTTTACTTCAGAGAAAGAGAAAGCGAGGTAGCTTAATGCGCGATTCTGTGATGTCCAAAGTATTTATGACACAGCTAATTTACAGTTATTAGTTTGGAGGATCACAAAAGAGGACCAAAAATAAATATGTTGGATTAGCCTATAAGAATCCTATTGATCACAAAATTAAGGAGGAAGTTTCAATATGCCGCTTTTTCATTTAATCAGGACTGTTACACCTGCATAAATGCAAGGGCGTAGCTATCTGTACGCACGGACGCACGTGCGTACCTAAAAAAGTCGTAAACAAAGGAACTGAAATATACCTGGATTTTTCAAAACAGGGCTCCAGAAATATGTGCTGACCCTTGTTTATATTATTTTAGTACTTACTAGGTGTCTTTCCTTGTTTGTTTGTTTTTTGGTTCATGCAAATTATATTAACTCTTACAAGAAGAGAAAGCAACTGTTCCTGAATTAAAATTTGCACCAAGCCCTTTATCCCCGTCCTCGCCTGCCACGCCACCCCCAACTCTACCCCATCACCCTTTACAGCAAAAGTATTTTGTCAATTGGGGTAACTATGTGATATGTGCGGCATGTAAATCCATCGCCATTACCATTAAACAAATTTTGAAAAGCTCATTAATAGTTCATGAAGGAAATGCAAAAGAAATTAATCTTTATATCTGATAAAGACACGGCTAAAATTTAGATCCGATTTTCTAGGCCAAAATAACCCAAAACCTAAATTTTAGTGTAAGAATGAATAGATGTACAGTAAAGCTTTTTAAGTCGTTCAATAAATTTGCAATTCGTGTTTCATCAAGTCCTAAAACGCTCGGCTGCGCCTCGTTTTTTCAACTTGATAAAACACTCCTGCTCGTTTATTAAACATTGCATAATACACCATTTTGGTAATGATCAGTTCCTGGTGAATTGTGGGTAAATCCAGTCCTTTGTGGGGAAACGGTCATAATTACAATTTCAAATTACGTCCTAAAATGGCCGTTTCCGGCACAAAGGACTGGATCTACCCACAATTCACCAGGAACTGATCATTACCAAAATGGTGTATTATGCAATGTTTAATAAACGAGCAGGAGTGTTTAATCAAGTTGAAAACGAGGCGCAGCCGAGTGTTTTAGGACTTGATGAAACACGAATTGCGAATTTATTGAACGACTTAAAAAGCTTTACTGTACATCTATTCATTCTTACACTAAAATTTAGGTTTTGGGTTATTTTGGCCTAGAAAATCGGATCTAAATTTTAGCCGTGTCTTTATCAGACATCATCTATTATTCATGCATTTGAGGTCTTAGCGCGATCACGACAGTTAACTCTTAACGAACTCAGTAGATTTAGATCTCCTGTTGGCCGCCTTTAGCAAGGTTTTCCTTAGAGAAATCATTAAGTCCAGCGAGGGAAAATGTCTTGCGAGATGCTGTGTCTGCCTCGTCTAATATCCTTGCTGTCCAGTTGTTATCTAGACAAGTGATGTAAAGATTTTGAGAGCTTTGCTCTCAGAGGTAACAAGTCTTCAACCTCAGAAAGTAGGTGTCGGAGATCAGTTCTAGGCTGTGAGAGTGAAATTGGTGTTGCATTTGGACCAAGCTAAAGACTTCGCAAGAATGTTTGTTGGAGAGGAGCGCATAACAATCCGCCGCTCAAATCGAGAGTGAACATCTGGGACTTCAAGAAACTGGTGGAAGAACACAAGGCTTGGTTGGCAATTTGTCTGCAGAAAACGTTAGTTTGTACAGTTTTTGATTAGTTTCCGCCTTGAGGCTTTTTCTTTTTCTTTTCCTGTCTTTGCGGCTTTTTGTGAACTATTTACTTATTCGCATTTTAAGAGCTATTTACTTCTACTAAAGATTAGCATGCGCAGAGAGTACTACGAAGAGTTGCGTTTTTGGGTCGTATGGCCGCATTTCGTTATGTATGTAGCTTATGAAGAAGTTGTGAACTACATTCACTACTGCCCTTCGTTTGCCAACTTGGCTACGTTCAAAACAGCGTGGACAATATCCATCTGTTTTTCCAGACAATCTTAGCTTTATAATGGCTACTTTTCAGTTTGAACGACAGAAAAAATTCACAAGTAACGGCCACTTTAGCGCAGGTATCTTTTTGCAAATCCAGTTAGATATTTCACTACAATAGGTCAACAAGACTGCGAAAGGTCCAAAAAGCCGTTTTCGAGCACAAAATGTCCCACTGAGAACGTTGGCACAATATATAGGTTGCAAATATCTGTCTTTATTATATGACTGGCTATATGAGCGGTCAATATGAATCAATTCTTCTGCTGTGATTGGCTACCCGCGAGGTCAAGATGGAGCCATCTTGACCGCTCGGGATAGCCCGTTCGTCGCGCGTTTTATTGTCATTTAATAGCGTCCTTTAAGTCATATAATAAATCCTTTATTGACCAAGCTTGTTCGGTCAAGAACAAAAGAACTTGGCCAATATCCCGCCATCTTCACCTCGCGTTTGGCCAATAACCCATATGGATTAAACATCTTTATCAAACATTACAGCCACTTGACCGAAAATAGGTCCAAAACTTGAGTTTTTGAGGTCCGGCCAGCCCGAAAATCGCACCACAGGAATTTTTAAGGAATACAAACATTCATCCATAACGGACCGGTGTCATAAGTGGGTTGAGTTTGTTGTTGTTTCTCCACTCTGAGTTCAGAGTTTTTTCTTGGAGTACTCCGGTATTCGCCTCTCCACAAAAACCAACAATTCTAAATTCCAATTCGATCCTGAATGCTCAAGCGTTTATTATGAGCCCCTGGCTTGGGGATTGGGCGACCACTCCCCACGTTATCGAGCTTAAATAATATTGATTTGATTTTGATTTGATTTGACCGGCAATCTGTAGACCCAGGTTCGATTCCAGCTGCATGAGCCACATTTTCACTTGTTTACTTAGTTGTGCTGATTTCTGGTATCCCTAATGAATCGAAGTAGATAAGCAAAGAGGGTATCTGCGATATTCCAAAAGGCTAGGACTCTCTTGCATGCAGCATTACTACACACAGTCGGGGACACATTCTCAATTAATGGGGCTTTCGTTTCGTGTAAGTTTTCGAGATAACGTAGGTACACCGTGAGGACAGAACGTATATTGTTGTTGGTATATTGTCACACATAAAGTAATGTTTTGGTCAGCTAATTATTTAGCTTGTGTGGTATATACTAAAACAATTATTCACCTCAGTGTCGGTGAAAGTGGGGGTATTTACCTCGCCGCATCGCGGCTCGATAAATATCCACCACTATTCACCTCCACTTCGGTAAATAATTGTTAAATATTAGAATACAAAAGATATTAAATGACAAATTGAAGAGGAGCATATGCCGACGGTGTCCACCGAAAAAACCATGAGAGCTACAGGCTACAGGCTCCTTCGGTCTAACGAAGCAAAAAATATCTGCACTTTCAGTAATAAATACATCTTATTAGATTTTTAAGCGTGTAGTATCGCGGAGTATTCAGTCTATACAAGCAACTTCGTTTTCCCTTTCTAGCTCTTTCAAAGACATTCTGTAGCTGGTTGGTCTAAAAACATGACATGACCATTTTCTGCCGACAGCCGTCATCTTACAACCGCTATTATTTTCTACTTAACCTTTCACTTTGTTTTCACTTGCCGCACGCCCGTGCTCAGCTAAACTATAATACACCCCAAGTTAATAGACATTTGTGAATAACATTATTTCTAAACGGCATTTAAGAAGGAACACTGGCGATATTAAAAACGATCAACGTCTCGATGATTCCATGTCATCATTATCAAGTTCAAAGTAGAAGACAGAATTTATTATGTATATAGGAAAAATAGCGCGGAAATACTTGCAGCAGGTGATCGGTTTTAATATCGCTAACGTTCTTTCTTAAATGTTTTGCGAAATAAGTTGTGTGGGAAAGACAACTAACACCATGACAACCAACTTTTTTTCTGCTGTTTGTCTGCCAGTCGAGACATGAAAACAAAACCCTTTATTTTAGCCTAACATGGAGTGATGAGGCGAAAATAAAAAGAATGAACTATCTGTATGAATTGCTCCATTTTTCCATTCATAAATAATCACTCAGCAGTCAGTTATGTTTTTTTTCCTCTTTGGACTGAATATTGAGGCAATTTTCATCTCGATAGACAGCAACCGCCACGCAAAAAAATTTATTCAAAAGCAAGACTTGTTTGGACGTGTATTTAAACGTTTCGTGTAAAGAGTAAAGACATCCTATAACACAATAACGACAGAACAAAAAAAAAAAAAGAAACCGTTGAAAATAACCAAAAAACGCTGAGTTCCTTAGTGTATCAATTTTAACGATCCAGAAAAACGTGAAAGAGAATATATACCTACTTTTGTGTAAACACCTGCTTACTCTTATTGCTTCCCGAGGTAACAGTTTTGAAGGTTTTTCCATCTTAATTTTCTTTAATTTTGTCTGTTAAGTTTTCTATTTATTATTTGAAAGTTACATTTCCATCCCTTTCGGTATTCTAGTTTTTAGAAATACTGCTTATTTTTTTGTTGGCATCAGTTTTTGTTTCATTTGATGCATGGGGGCGTCTTAAAGAATTTGAACAAGATCTCAGCACGGAAAAATACTAGCGAAATGAGCTCATGTTATGAATCTTTCATTAAATTCAATCCTGTACTCGTATATTAAAAACAAAGCCATCTTTTTCTTTCTATGGTACTGAATCGCTGGACTGATCTCCTTCGAAAAAGGCAAAACGGAAACTTCTTAAAATTCGTTGCTTTGTGGTTTTATTTTGCTATTGTCATAAGACTACTGTTAAGACTATATTATTCTTCACAATTTAGTACAGTAGTACGTATATCAATAGCCTCTGCAAGCATGCTTAATCACCGATCCGCCGTTACATTGGCCCGCGTAACTTGAACGTTTGCCGAGTCTTTATGACTTAAAAGTGGAAGAGAGAAGCTATTTATCTTGATTCGGCGAATTCTATTACCAACTGCTTTATCTCAACGGTAGATTTCTGCATGCGAACGTTTTCAGATTTTCATTATCGGGAAATCAACAGAATGTTGAGTTAACGAAAACCAAGCGAGAACATAGTATTTTACCGTTTATGCAAACAGAGCAGACATGCAACAAGGAAATAAGAGTCGTTTAACTTCTATTTGACTTAATATTTACATAAATAATGATTGGAAGGTGGGCGCTAAAATGATCAGTTGTAAAACTAAACGCTTATTGGCTGAAATAAAACTTGGACGTCCTTGCAAAGTTTGTGTCAAGCTTCATTATAATTTACAATTTTTATGAAGCAACCGGCCTTAGCATTAAAGATAACTAAGAAGAACTGAAAACTAAATCCGAATGTGTTTTGTAGATATATCCATTTGAAAACCTGCAATTTGATGAAATATCTACGTTCTAAAGGCCATCAAAATGTTAATCTGCAGCTGCTATGCATCTTAAACATTAATGAAACGGCGAGCGGTCGAAAGATGACAAAACACAAATGTTGGCTCAGCCCATTTACTCTTAATAACCAAAAGGAAGTTTTAATTTACTTTTCAGCGAATATCTTTTTAGAAACGCTACAACAAAGAAAACAATACACTTTGTGGTCAGGGTTCACTGTATGAGGCGAGAGTTATTTCATATCCCAGTGTCCTAGTTATATAAAATCTTCCCAAACAGTTGCTTTAGCGAAACGATTAGTGGTTAATTCCTGTCCCTCGGTACTCTCCATTAGTTTGGTTTCAAGGTTTCTGTCGAGAATTTTGCGCTTTCGAGTTTAATTAGCTGAACGCCGAGTTTCTTTTCCGAAACAATAATGAAATGGAGAAGTGGAAAAAGATGACAAAGCAGTCAGGTTGGTTGAGTCCAACTGAAACCGAATCATCATCAAACAGGAAGTTTCCTTCTCAGAGAGCATTTTTTTTTCAGTTTTTGAAAAGTTTTAAAATTCAATCATTTTGAATGAAATTTTCCAGTGCATGTAAAATCTTTCACCAAACGTTTTGTGTATGTTATCTAATTTGCGCTTTGCACGCAGCTTCTAGTGACTGTGCGATGGTTCCAAGTTTCCGCTGAGACAGTAAGCTGATAAATTGTTCAAAGGAAGGAAAATTTTTTTATTGAATAAGTCGTTGTTGTGTGGCACCGCATTTGCTTATAAATTTTACCACTTGAAAAATGTTACTGATAACTAAAATTCGAGTTAACCAGTTCAGTTTTCCCTTACACTCCTTGAGGTTACAAAAAATTTTCACACAACTCTACTCGCTATTTCGCTGTTTATTGCAATGACTACAGTTGCCTTATGACTACCTCGAGCATAAACAAAAGCACAGTTTTTAAAATCTTATTTACCTATTTCACCCCGTGTTTTTCCAGTTAGTTCCATAGTGATATAAGAATTAAACGGATGTAACGAAGGCCGTACATAACGTAAGTATTAACTTGATGAACAAAACAGTCCTTTGACGATATCTTTTACCGCTTGCCTCACTTCTCTGATCTTCCAACAGTACAGGATTGGGTTTAATGACGAATTTAGGAAAACTAAAGTCACTGAAAATTGCCAAGCAACGAGACGGATCGCGATAGTCCTCTTTGGAGAAGAACAATGTGTCGTAGAATATGGGAGAGAGCAAGCAACCAATGCTAACTGCACCCACAGTGCACTGTTCACTGGCTTTTTGTATCGCGCTCTGTTCGGTAGAACGTTTTGGTTTTGCTGTCCCTGTGCTTGAACTTGGTTATGACGAAGGGTGAAGAATATCTTGGTGTAAGAGAAGACTGAGATGACTAAGCATAGTGATATAACGCTGTAACTAAACCACAAGAATATGTCATAAGGAGTCCACAAGTACATTGTCGAAGAGATAATGCACACAAGCCAAAAAGCAATGAGGGCTACGTAGATTCGATTTAAAGTTACAACTTGTCTGTATCTGAGCCGTAACAACAGAGCGAGAAGTCTGTCCACGCTTATTGCGGTCACTGTTAACAGCGACACTATACACAAAATATAGGCTGTGATATGGACACTCGCAAACAAAACGCGACAAATATTCCACTGTTCATTCAACACAGATATAAAATAAGTTGCGTAAAGAGGTTCTACAATGATACCGACAGCAAGATCAGTTATCGCCAGGTTACGAAACAAGAGTTTGGACGGCGGATGAAGAGAAGACTCCTTGTGAAGGGCAGCTAGGATGAAAGCATTCCCCAGAAATGCGGATATGGACAGAAAAACGTTTAATGCTACGAGGGCAATCAGCTCGTTGTATATTCCTTTGACAGATTCTGTTCTAAAAATAGCGTCTTCAAATGATTTTCGTTTCCCATCTGCGTTAAAGTTTGTCATCGCCATTTTCCTTTAGACAAAGAGAAAGCGAGGTAGCCTACTGCAATTGCGCGATTCTGTGATGTCCAAAGCATTTATAACACAGCTATTTTACAGTTATTAATTTGGACGATCATAAAAGACGACAAAAAATGAATATGATGGATTAGCCTATAAGATCCTACTGATGACAAAATTAAAAAGGAAGTTTCAATTTGCCGTTTTCCTAATAACATTTAATCAGTACTGTTACACCTGCATAAATGTAAGGGCGTGGCTACCTGTGCGCACGGACGCACGTGCGTACCTAAAAAAATTGGTAAACAAAAGAACTGAAATATACCTGGATTTTTCAAAACAGGGCTCTAGATATTCGTGATGACCTTGTTTATATTATTTTAGTAGTTACTAGGTGTCTCTCCCTGTTTGTTTGTTTTTTGGTTCATGCAAATTATATTAACTGTTAAAAGAAGAGAAAGCAACTGTTCCTGAATTAAAATTTATCCCCGTCCCGGCCCCCCACGCCACCCCCACTCCCACCCCCTCATCCTTTGCAACAAAAGTATTTTGTCGATTGGGTACCACTCTCGGATCATTATCAGCATCTGGGCCAAGTCCCCTTTGAAAAAAGACTAAAAAAATAAGCCAAAGCAACTTATGTAACTCAGGGTAACAAAATTGGGAAATTTACGTTTAAAAGTAATTAACGTAAAATTAGTAAACTTTTAAGACTCTTTAAAATCGCCATTTCCGTAAAATCCCCACTTTCAACACTCCACTCCTTAAAATTGCAGCCTTAGAGACAACTTAAAATTGCTTTCTTTTAGACTCTTTAAAATCGCCACTTTTAAGACTCCTTAAAATTGCCACTTTTAAGAGTCCTTAAAATCGCCACTTTTAAGAGTTCTTAAAATCGCCACTTTTCTTGAATACAGTGATACACTTGAGCCGGGCAACAAGACTTCTAAGATGGTTATAATTGTAATAGGAGAGGAAAAATTGCAAAGGTAGAAACAATCATTACATAAAAAAAAAAACATAATAACAAGAGCTACCTGTAGTATCAACGTGCAGTAACCGCGTTAAACTGGGTGTGTTGCTCTCGACGCATAGCAGCTGTAGCCATATGTGCAATACTCCTGCGTTTCCCATAAAGAAAACTTTCTGGGCTGACAACTTGAAAGGGAACGAAAATTGAAAAGGAAGAAAATCACGTTGATACAAGAAGGTTGACATAACCCTGCATTGTTGAAATCAGCCAACGATTTCTTAAATATGGTCAAAATCTGTACGATGGCATTCAACTGTGCAATACTTTGCGTCCCGGGTCTACTTTAATCACGCCACGTACGAGGTTCGGATGGCTCTAGTAAAAAGTAGGAAAAAATTACAAAGGTAGGAGTGGGAATTAAAAAACCCATGAAAAAATCTACCTATGGTAATAATGTCGGCCTTAAATATACGGAAACGGCGTAAAAAATCGGCAAAATGTTCACCTTTCCGTACAGCTTACAAACTATACTACGATATATGAATAAAGGGGATTAGTTTCTAAAGAAACTGTGGTGCTGCGTCGGTGGGGGAGTGAAACACGAAAATTTGGTTTATCAACGGAGTTGATAATGTAAATTGACCACCGTACAGTGGTCAATTTACATGTAAATTGACCACCGTACGGTGGTCAATTTACATTATCAACTCCGTTGATAAACCAAATTTTTATACTACGATATAGCCCAGGACCTCCGCAACCTTCGCAAATGCGCAGATATGTGCTCAAAACCATTTTCTTTTCCTTCTTTCGAGGTTTTGAATCTCTTGCGGATCACCGCTGTACACTGGTTCCCAGACTCCAGTTCCCTTTTCTCGGTTTCTCGTGCCCTGCTCCGCGTTCCTCGTTCCTCGTTCCTCGTTCCTCGTTCCCCGTTCCCTTCACCGTTCCCCGTTCACCCTTCCGCGTTCTCGTTTTCCGTTCCCCTTACCTGTTACCCGTTACCCGTAACCCGTTACCTGCTCCCGGTATTATTAAAATCATCTTCCCCGCGGGAACTCCGGGGAAACTTTTTCATCTACCGGAATGTTGTCAATAGACCACTATCGTGAAATTGCTTCTTCTTCTTCTTCTTGTTTTTTTTTTTTTTGCTCGATTAAAACCGAGTACATAAATCATGTGAATTTGAACTCAATTCTTAATCAAAGAAATATTTTGCCACACTTTGTCTCGAAACGCCGCAAAAGAAAACGAGAAAAGAGAAATACCTGTGAAGGAGTTCCTTGAAATTGAGGAGCAGCCGATTGAAATTTTCACTGAAACAATGGCAATTTAGACCAATCGCTCGGCAAAAAAAACAAAAACAAACAGCGCACGTATGCATATGCTTCAAAATGACACTCAGCTTTGTTACATATAAATAAGGAGAAAAGTCATAGAAAAGGAATTGACTGAACTGTCGGTCACACCATTTAACAAACGGCTGTTGCAATTTGGCGAAACAGAAAAAAGAGAAATATAAAAATGAGGCGGGAAGACCCCAGTTCAGGCCAGGAAAAGCTCTGAAAATATCAAGAGAAAAGACAGAGTAAAGGAATGACTTCAAAACTGAAAACAATGGATGGTTGAACATCAGTCATACGTTCATTTAACAGATTTTTCGCCTCGAAATCATAAAAAGAAAAAAATGAATATTTTTGTAACAAAAAAGAAAACGGCATCACCGCGCGCAAATGATTCTAAAGGACGCTTAGCCGCACGTCACAATGGGAGACTGGCAGAGCAAAAGAATTGACAGAGGAGGCGCTCACAGCGCGCAAAGACTGTTACAGTTTTTATAGAAAAATTCGAGAGAGAAATTATAGTGATGGAGCAGCAAGCTGGTGATTCAGGTTAGTAAACTCATTTACCCTTCAAATGAAATACGCAAAGCCAGAAATTTCAAATTTCACTGGAGAAAAAAACAATGCGAGAATTCGGAAAACATACATTTCAACTTTTTTATCAAAATGGAATCGAAGAACTCAAAGACTTGGAAAAAAGACCTTAGAAGAGCCACGGTATCAAGATTGTTTTGAACTTGAGGAGAGCTTAGGTGTCATAAACGATTTCAACATTTATTTCTCAGTTGTGCTGTTTCTAGGAACCAGAAAAAGACTGAAAAGATACTATTAAATGTTTATTTGTTTATACCTTGACTCGAGCGAGAAGCCTTGGAAACGCAAGTTGGCACGCGTTATGGCAACATTTACGTCACGCTAGCTCGTGCGTTTGTTTTTTCGTCAGCCCTCGTTAAAAAAATAACCTTTTGCTTTACAATTTTATATGTTTCACAAGCTATTACCTATGATACAAAACTTCAAAAAATATATTAAATTGAGAAAAAAGTGTCAAAATGACATTTTGTGAAAAAACACAAACGTTTCGAGCATAGCCTTTCTTCAGTGTGAAAACCGTTAAATGTTTGCACGACTGTAAAATTGAAAGAAACGTTACTAAGTGCTAAGCGCGCGGAAAATAGACACGCGCTCGCCATTTATAAGAAATGAAAAACATTATTTAGGCCCTCTGGTTGCATAGTGCCGAGCCTAAAAATGAGTTCCATTTCTAATTGTTTCCGTCTGGCATTGACTCCAGCACATTTCCGCAAACCTCTAACAACGATGTCAGATAGATCTTGGCCGGGAGAGTTAAAGTGCTCTGCGACCGGGAAACCACTAGTGTTCTTTTGGACGCTTCGCAGATATTCGCCGAATAGTTGCGAATCCCGGCCACAGTCTATCTGACATCGTTGTTAGAGGTTTGCGGAAATGTGCTGTAGTCAATGCCGGACGGAAACAATTAGAAATGGGACTCGGCAACTATGCAACCAGAGAGCCTAAATTATTCCGCGCGCTTAGCTCTTAGCAACGTTTCTTTCAATTTTACAGTTGCGCAAACATTTAACGGTTTTCACACTGAAGAAGAGCTATGCCTGAAACGTTTGTGTTTTTTTCACAAGATGTCATTTTGACACTTTTTCTCGATTTAATATATTTTTTTCTGAAGTTTTGTATTGATTTAAGTTTCACGCATCTACTGAGAAGAACAATGTCTATATTTTTGTTCATCCTAACATATTACCTATGATAACTATTCTAGTCTAAAGTAATCAAAAAAGCAGCAACAATGTAAATTTTCACAATGCATAGACTTCCTTTTGGCAGAAAGACGGAAAAAATTCCACGACAAAAGATGATTACAAAAACCAAATTAAACTCTGTGTGCCTGGGCATAATCTGGCACTAAGAGCAATGGTAGGTAGTGACGGCTTTTTTTTTCTCTTCATTCATTTTTTCAGTCATTCATTTATTCATTTTTTCATGTACATAAATCACGACATAAATCACCGAATATTCCCATGTATTTTCCCATTTTCTGACATGAATTTTGTTTCAACATGATAGAAATGCATGAACCCCTAAATGGAAACTCGAAAAAAATCCGAGTTCCAGATGGGATTTGAACTCACGACCCTCCGAGATCTATTCGGACGCTCTAACCTCTGAGCTACTGGAGACTCTATGGTGAGCAAGGGTGAAATGTGGGCTTTGATTGGAACCGCATCACGCGGTCACACAGCCAAATAATGACGAGCACATTCATAACTGCATCACGCAGTCACATTAAAGCATATCAAAGATGCAACCATCCAAGACCTCCAAAGTGAGTGAAATAAGAAATACAACATGATAAAATGTATGAAACCCCAAATGGAAACTCGAAAAAACAAAATCCGAGTTCCAGATGGGATTTGAAGCCACGACCCTCCGCGATCTAGACGGAAGCTCCATCATGCATTTCTATCATGTTGTATTTCTTATTTCACTCACTTTGGAGGAATTATGATTCATCTAGAAAAGGCGCATCTTTCACGCAGAAAGTTGGAAGGCAAACTGGCAAAAGCTATCAAACAGCACAAGGTAGGTTAACTTCATACAGAAAATGGTTTAGTTATTGACTTGTACAGTTTCAATGCAAAACGAATCAATGCATGGTTGTCAGCGCTTTTGAAAAGCAGAAACACGTACATTTAACAGTAGTCTGTTTGCGAGAAGCCGAGTGGAAAGTAACCACCATAACCCTTGACTTCTTCAGTGACAAGGTTCTTATCATAAGTAGATCAAAGAAACCTACCGTTCGGCAGCGCAAGTGCGTCAATTTAGCAGTCATTCACTCCGCTCTGTAAGCTGACCGTTTGATTTGCAGTAATTTGTGGTCCGCTTGATTGCATTGTGAGCGCGCGCTTTGTTGAGAAGTAGCAAATGTTCATTAAAAAAATTTTCGCCATCGGCTAAACTTAATTTTTTTAAATATTTTTTTAGAATTTTTTTTATTGAATTTTTTTTGTTGAATTTTTTTTAGTTTTAGCTAAAACTGCCGACGGTGGACCCCAAACTTATGTCGCGCCTTCCACACCTTTCCGCCTGTTTCCCACATGCAAATCCGCTCTAGTAGGTGCTGTTTTAAGCAACTGTAAACGTTATTTTAGTCCTTTATGTACGTATATATACAGGTCACTTATGTTGTATTTGTAAAATTCCCTGACGAAGTCTGCGTTTGCCACACGAAACACGTAGGAGAAACAAGCGTCTAACAATTATACAAAAAATGTTAGACGAGTCGTCATAACAATGTCGTAGCCTTTAGCTGACAGCTCCGTTTTCGTTAAGCCCTGGCCAAACGGACTAGCAACAGAGTAGACGCAAGTTGAGTGACGTCCATTCGTTGTTATAGCAACCTATAGGCCAATGAAATGGGCTTTTTTGCGGATTTGCAAGTACTTACGAGGAAACTTGCGAGTCCGTTTGGCCACCAAACGCAAGTTTGTACGAAAGTTCAACTTGAAGCTACTTGCGAGTCCGTTTGGCCAAGGCTTTAGAGATGAACTAATTATAGTATTTATTTTCTTTGAAAGATTAAAAAGTTGTATTACTTAGGTTAAGTAGTATAATTCAATATGAGGTCTTTAGATTCAAAATAAAATTCAACAGTATCATACCGTAGCCTCCTTCGCATCCGTTGTTTGTGTCAATCCTATTCTCACTCCCCACCAACGTCTCCTGAACCGAGCCGGAAATTCAATTCCCAGGAATTGGCCAATCACATGGTGGATTTAAAATTTCGGTGGTTAAGTTCCCGTAGGCTCCTTTGCAGTCGTTGTTTGAGACGGTTCCATTCTCCCTCCTGATTGGATACTCAGACACAATGGGAATGGAATGTGCGGCTCGGTTCTGCAGACGTTGGTGAGGAGGGAGAATAGGACCGACACAAACAACGGCTGCGAAGGAGGTTATGTCATACGGTTGTCGGAACAAAATCTTCGCGGAGAAGTGACAGGGCATCAAATTAAACTTTTTTATATGGACAAGATATTCAGTTAAAGCAATCTCTTTGTATTGGTTCACCAAAAAGATACGAAAGCTTTGGCGGGGAATCTAATGAGAGAGAGTTTACACCAATAAACAGTAATTATCAGAAACTATATAACTGCGACATGCGACAATCGTCTTCATAAGTGGAATATTGAAATACTGACATTAATAGTAACTGTACTCAAATTTGAAGCCCGTTCCCTTTGCTTGCAGTGCCTGGTTGAGAGCATTGAGAATGCCGAATTGGAATTGGAAATACTAGCCGAGGAGCGGACGTTTGACAAGTAAGTATGATAGCAATCATTTTTGGGATGAGCTTTTTCCTCATGTCAAATGTTGAATGGTTTTATGATTTATGCGCATATATTAATTATCACCATAGTCGGTGTGTGTCATCTCTGTAATAAAAGAATTAAATAACTAAAAAAAAGTATGATAGCAATTCAGCACGACGAAGTTATGTCAAAATACATTGTTGGTTAGTAGGAACTGTTTATACGGCCGGGATAAGCGCTTTAATTTCAACTTTATAGATTAATATATTTTCTCCTTTCGCATTCATATTCTACCCGTATCATACGGCTGGGATCTTAATGCGAAAGGAGAAAACTTACGACAATGGCCTGACAATAGTCTGACAGTAGTCCAGCATGATGCTGGCTGGACTATTGTCAGATCAACTTAGTAAGAGCTCTTATTGGGTATCGTCACCAAACAAGACTGTTTTGTTATTAATAGTTCGACACGTTTCCCCCCCCCCCCCCCCTTTTTTTTTTCAAATCTGTTATTCTTTTCGTTATATTCCATAGCAGTTCAGTAATAAATACCAACCTCGTCCCAGAGCTCCTCCACTAAAAATTGTGATGGGAAGGAAAAAGCCCTCGGAAGGAGGTTGAATAAAAACGTGTCGCCTCGGGAAAATGAATATAAAATAAACGGGCCAACGCCGAGGGAACGCATATCCCTTCCTCTTTTAAATACAAAACTTAATTTCGTCGCGTTAAAATTGTCATTACAGCGAGCTCGAGGCTGTAATATTTCAGCCGATAATTAAAAACAAGGATGCTTAGAAGGACCAAGGGCCAACATCAGAGTCAAATTTGGTTCGGTGCAATTACCCATCATTGAACATGTTTGCAAACTATCTTTGGTCTTCCTTTTTCGACTTTCACTTTGCCTACCATTTACTTTAATACGAGTTTTTAAAAGGATTTTCAGCAAACTAGACAAAAACATCGGTCAACGTTTTAATCATGGATTCAAGTTAATCGGTTTAACTTTGAAGGAGTGGCCCCATATTATGGTAGACTCCCTTGAAACAGACTATGCATATAGACTTTGTGTTTTCCTTTCACTAAAGTGCGTCTGTAATTCGTTCAACAGGCCGACCTTCTTCTTAACTTGCATTATGGGAATATTATGTTCCTTCGGTATGTACTAATCTTATTAAGTCATCGCATGAATTGCAGTCCAGTTTATCGTACTGCATTTTATATTCGTATATTTGCTTAAAGGTTTATTTGTGATGAAAATCTTTTTCGATGGGTTTGCGTCTGCCACATGAATACAAGTCAACTCTGTAGATTGTAATCTGGGAAGTGGACCATTCTTTCTTGATGCCCGAGAATTCGAAACTTTCACCTTAACTGATACAGCTATTGGTTAATTCTTAATGACCAAATTCAAATCAATTTTTCAACTTTTGATCTCGAGCAGTTACGGCAATCCCGGAACCAACATTAACAAATTGACCAGCTCCCAGTTGGTTTGTTAGCGTCTTTCTTGCTAACTTAGTATTGAAACTGTTTGTAACTTACAATCAGGGTATTTACAAAGGATCCTGATTACATTCTCTTTGTATGTGATCCTTTCCGTTCTCTTTTTACATTCTTCACCCATTAAATTTAAATATTTTTTCTTCACCTTAGCGTATGCTGCAGGAGATATTTAAAAACAAACCTTTTTTATCTTCGCTTCCTGCAACGTTAGTCTATTACTTAACAATTTTACCCAGGCGTCTTGTAAAGGATGTTTTCTATGTACAGAGCTATGAACGAGTCATCTGTTGACGAAGTGATAGGCGGTCACCAACAGGCGGTAAGTGGGCAGCTAAATCTTAACACAGTTACGGACGGTAAATACTCAATCCGATATCTAGGTCCAAGACTCTGGAGCAAGATACCAGGCAAAGACAGATCGGCCACCAGTCTTGCAGTTCAAGACTCGGATACGCAGTCTCGATTTGAGTAACATTTTAGATGGATGTGATGGTTGCTACCTTTGCAATTCGTTATGTCTTATTTTCATGATTTTAGAATTTTGTTGACTATGATTGAGTTTTAGTTGTATTGTACGTTAGTAGCTGTCCATCTGTTTTTTTTTTTTTATTTTTTTTTTATTTTAATTCTCCGAAGATTTGTAGTTTCGATTCTATTTTTATTCGATATGTATTTTTAGATTGTATTATAGAATAGTTAGGTGTCCCCTATTAGCCGTGGATAAATCCCATCTGCTAGATTTCTACCGACACATTAATAAAGTCATCAATCAATTAATCAATCAATCAAACTGTGGCCATCGCAGAACTACATTTATATTTTGCTCAGGTCAGGACAGTCTTTTTTCATTTGCCTTATAAAATCTGTCTGTAAGATGCCATAAAGTGCTTCACATTACATCACTGAAAGTTCTGCACAACCGAGTGACACGCCTTAAACTATGCCGGAAGGGAAAGGCTTCGCTGAGTATTGCTTGAAAATTTCGAGTTTTCTCTTATTGCTAAGTAATTCAAATGCAGGTGAAATTTGAGTATGTTAATGTAAAACATAACCGATCAAAAATTGAGGAAAGAGCATTATAGCTACCCTTGAAACTTACGGTACTTGGGAAAAGAAAGTTTGCGTAAAAGAACACTACCTTACTACAAGTTACACCTACTTTCTTTTATAACCTGAACGCTTTAATCTATCAAATAAAGTTTAACCGTTATTTAATCGGTCCGGAATATCCCTATTTTTTAGGACATCCGTGACGTCACGAATCCATTGTTCTTGAGGAAGATGGCGGCTGTTTCTCGAAGGTGGCTCGGGTCATAATAAATCTTTTTATTTCTGACAAGTAAAATGTTCATCCGCAACTTTTGACAACGAAACAGCGAGAGTAGTCTTCAGCAGCCATTTTGAGAGCGAAGTGGAAGAGAAACAAGTAGAATTTTCGCCAAAATCGTTGATCGTGAACCCAAGGTAGCCGCCGTTTTCAGATTGTTTTTCATAGGTAGGTTGAGACTTGGCTCAGATTATAGTAGTTTTCGAATTTTCCTGTATCTATTCGGATTTTTTACTGATTCTAGTGTTCTTGAAGTCTCATCATGCCAAATCCCAGCGTTGTAAACAAGTCTGATTTTTTGTAAACTCTTTTTGAAGGTTAGGTGTTGGTGTTTACTGAAACCGCTAGCGCTGTATGAGGTAGCAAGACTTGAGGATTCTAATGTTTCTTTGTGGTCACAATAACTGGTTTCGTTTTATTTTTTTAGACCAGCCTATGTAAACGTAGGTATGCCTCCACAACATTAATTTTGTAAGGAACATTTTGTAATAAAGTAAAATATGTTAATTCCTTTGCAACTTGGGCTCACTTTAATTGCTCAACTGAAACAAGCTTCGGTCATTTTACAGGTTATGAAAACAAATATACAAACCACAAACAACATTTTTTTTAATGTAGTGTCTGTCAGTTTGAGCACCACATTAGAATCAAAAATTGAACAAAAGGATTTAGACACTACTTGAGTTTTTAATGGAGGCACCAAAAATATGTGGCCATAGTAACAAAGTTTTGGAGAATGTCACAAAAAATTAGTGGAACTCCATTGTATTTAGCTTATACCAATAATGCTGTACACCTCAGCTAAGTCCAGCACATTCAATACAGTTATAGTTGATATATTGATGCTGTCTATTTTTTTAATTTCAGGTCCTTTCATTAGCCAAAAAGATGTACAAATAAAATGATTATAACTAAATTGTCTTCCTGGTCTTTGTTTCACCATTGCTTCTTGATACAGGGGAGGCACATGTTTGTGGGTATTTGAATCCTGCTTGCTTTACCATGTATTCTTCAATCCCGGATTAAATCACAGTGTAATTTTTAATGTCTTCAGGTCTTACTTTGAAATTGCAGCCAAATGAAAGTATGGTAAATAAAGCTAATTTCTGATAAAGGGCTCTGTACTAGGCAATGCTTAAAAGGGACTTTGGGTGTCCAGAAAATCATAAATGAACTTTAAAAGAATCACCACAACTTTAGTCTTTCGTGATAAAACTACAATACAAGCACATCTTCTAAATCCAATTGCCATCCTACTTAATTCCTACTTTTTTTCAGACAAATCAAAGCGACAGTTACTGATACCTCCGTTGCATGGTTGTTATGAGAGGTTCAATTTTCATCTGGTATTTGTTTATGACACCTGCCACAAAATGGGATGGTATTTCCTTGAAATAGGCCTGCATGAATATTTTAATTTGTGCTTGGAAAAGGGTGATATTCAAGCAAACATTAGCAGTTTTTTATTTAATTCAGATGTGATATAACTCTACTCTATATGAAACATCGGTGGAACATGAAAATAAAATGAAAATAAAAAAGAAACATGTACGCCAGAGAATAAATACGGTTTGCTTATAAGACAACACTAGGAAAATTAAATGCATGTAAGCTTAATTAAAATAAAGACAATTCATCATACAATGTATCGTTATTTTAATTTGCTTTCAACTGACCAGTCCCCTTCTAAATATGTCCAATCCTTACAGGTTCATTAACAAGAAAATGGATAGCCTGTTCCAGGCTCTCAGAGGGGCGAAACACGAACAGTCGAGCGCGGTCCCACCAAATATATGAGAACCTGGAACAGGCTAGATTAGGAGGACAGTAAATTTAAGTTTAAGCTTGTAGCTGTTGTAGCCATAAAGCGGTCAGCAATTTTTCTTAGCAAATCCTGGAAGGCTAATGGTAAACATAATCGAGGCGAAGACACATAATAATTGCTTATGGCTTTACAGACCTTTTTTTATATCATTTGAAGCTCTGAGCTCTGACGTTACGTTGATTTTGCATCCAGTGCATCTGAAGATCGTGGACGTATTTCGGGAGCCTTCCTGTTCCTGTCCGGTCCAGTCACAAAATCACTGCTCTGGCCATAACTTTCAACTGTTTCGGTCATTTCTCGTTCGAAAAAAGAGATAATGAAGCGTTCTGAAGCGCGCTCAAAGTTTGAACAATCATTCTCTGGCAGCCATTTTGAAGTGTGGTTTTGTTTTTGACCTTGTTTTGACACGTGACACGCAGATTCTAACATGGATTCTCATTGGTTGAAACACGAGTCAGGCATGTCCTAAGAAATAGGGATATTCCGGGCTGATAATATGTAATTGTTCTTTGATAAGACTCGATTACACAACTTTATTACATTTTCGCACATGATACAGTTATAACAGACCTGGCACCGCAGGTAGCTAATCGAGGCTAATCGAGGCGGGCCAGGAAAATAAAAATAAATAAAAATCTGCTAACCTTTGTTTAAAGAAAAAGAAAACGTATTACAAAAAAGGCAAAAGAAGAACAACTTAACAGAAAATCCTATTGCACTAGTTCATTAAGGTTACATAGCAAATTCGAAGTATCTGGGACAAAACAGGATCGGAAAATAAGGATGTACAGCTATGAAGAGTAAAAATTAAGTTTTGATATGACTGATTCTAAATCTTTATAAGAATCTTCATTTTCCAATATATTTAACAAAATCATTTGTATCTTTTTTTTTAAAGTAGCTTTAGGGAGAGCCCTTAACTTAGTTGGTATCTTATTCCACAGTTTTGCACCAATTCTTGAAAAGGCCTTCCTCTTAATTTCAGTATTTGATTTCTGGATATAGAAATTCTTAGAGACCGAGGCTCGTGTCTTGTAAGAATGGATTTTCGCAGTAGGAACGAACAGGTCTTTCAGATTTGACGGCACAAGGTCATTACTTACGTCATGCATTGTTTCGGCTAGTGATTTGTAGTACATAAAATTTATGGGTAAAATATGAGCATTCAAGAATAAAGGAATTGCGTGATCACGTCTATCAGAGAAGTAAATAAAACGAAGGGCACGTTCAGTTTGGAGAATTAAGAGCTTATATAAATCGGTTTTGCTGGCTTGGCCCACACAATTAAACCGTAACGCAAATAAGGAGTAATAAGGGAATTGTAAATATTAACAGGTGTGTGATGTGGAACAAAATGTCTTAATTTTGACAGCAGTCCTACGGTTTTACTAATTTTGAAGGCTATAGAATCAACATGATTCTTCCACGAGAGTTTATAGTCTATGAGGACTCCCAGATATTTAACACATTCTTTACATTCCAAATACGTCAACGTATTTGTTTGGTAATCAAGGATACAAATATTCCCGGCAAAGGGAAAGACGTTTCTGATACGGGCGGAAGATAAACAAATTTGATTTGTTTTTTGGTTTAGTGTCGATTTTCCATACAGCTTCCAAAACATTAAAGAGATCCTTCTCAAAGGTAAGGCTTGACCAATCGTTCATAAAATGTAGAG